>OZ018399.1:41385406-41687840 GCA_963969525.1 Ontholestes murinus | reverse complement strand
CCATCTTGCACTGACTTTGACAAGCCGAGATGATTATGAAGAACCTTAAAAATGGTTGTTTCAGATACTCCAACCATTTCTGGGACTTGTTTTTCTTCAAACGAGCATTCTCTAATATTAATTTTTCGATTTTTTTGATGAGATCTTAAGTGGTAACCACAACAGACCGCTCTGGTCGTGAATCGTCTTCAATTGATTCCCTTTTTTGCTTAAAGAGATTGTGCCACTTGTATACCATATTTTTTCCTTGACAAGAGTCCCCATAAACACATAACATCTCTTCCAATATTGTTTGAACACTTTTTTCTTGCTTGGTAAGAACTTTATAACGGCCCGCAACTCTATTTTGTCCATACGTCACAATTTCTTCCGGATTGAATTGCTTGATCGACGATAGTTCAAAGACTACTGACCTCATTATGATAATACTCGGTATATGTACTAATGATTAGCCACTGAACACGTTAGAACCTGCGCGAGAGTTTCCACAACCCCCCACCCACCATTCTGCGAACTTGAAAACGCACCCTCGTATAATGCTATAACTCTTAAATAAAAAAAAAACACTAGAAGGCC
Source organism: Ontholestes murinus (assembly GCA_963969525.1). Lineage (NCBI taxonomy): Eukaryota > Metazoa > Arthropoda > Insecta > Coleoptera > Staphylinidae > Ontholestes > Ontholestes murinus. The sequence goes on along the minus strand of OZ018399.1, from coordinate 41,687,264 downwards.
TTAGAAGCCTCTAAGAAGAATAATCACGCACTTTAGAAAACAAATTGTTGAAAAACTTTGATAAAATAAAACAAGAAAGCTGGAGAATTCCGTAATAAAGGGTCCGCCAATAGGGACGCGCGAAGTTTGCCGGAAGGGTGCGGCAATGTTGTTCGAGGTAGAGCTGTCAAAGTTGCTGTCATTTGTTTAGTATAAAACCCCAAATCACCATGGCAAGTTTGAGTGTCGAGCAGCACGTGCAAATTATTAAATTGTTTTACGAAAATGGGTCATCAGTTCGAGCAACGTTCCGCGCACTTCGCCCATTTTACGGTCGCGATGATCGGCCTGTAGAGTCGACTATCCGTCGATTGGTGGGCAAATTCGAGTCGACTGGTTCAGTAAACAACCATCCAACACTGACACGTCGACGAAACGCCCGATCGAACGAAAATATCGCTGCTGTCCGTGAGAGTGTGCGCGAGAACCCGAGGCAGTCCATTTTTTGTCGTGCACAGGAACTTGGCCTTTCGGAGACATCAACTCGCAGAATTTTGCATCTGGATTTGGGTCTGCACCCGTACAAAATCCAATTGACCCAGGAGCTCAAGATAAACGACCACAGACAGCGTCGGGCGTTCGCTGACTGGGCTCTGGAGCAGTTGGAAGCAGACCCCCATTTTGGCCGAAAAATCATCTTCAGCGACGAGGCTCATTTCTGGATGAACGGGTATGTGAACAAGCAAAATTGCCGCATTTGGAGTGAGAACAACCCACACGAGGTCCACCAAGTTTGGTGTGGATTTTGGGCCGGCGGCATCATCGGTCCGTACTTTTGCGAGAACGAAGCTGGGGCGGCCATAACCGTCAATGGGGAGCGCTACAGGTCGATGATAACCAACTTCTTTTGGCCTAAACTGGATGATATGGACACGGACGACATGTGGCTCCAGCAGGACGGCGCCACGTGCCACACAGCCCATGCCACAATGGACATTCTGCACGAGCGATTTCCGGACATGGTCATCTCGCGCGGAGGCGATATCAACTGGCCACCGAGATCGTGCGATTTAACGCCTTTAGACTTTTTTCTCTGGGGCTATCTCAAGTCGCTGGTCTACGCCAACAAGCCTCTAAACACCGATGACCTCAAAGTCAACATACGCAACGCCATCGCTCAAATTGAGGCCGATATGTGCTCCAGAGTCATCGAAAATTGGACCTCCCGGATCCGGGCTACCAAACGGAGCCGCGGTGGTCATTTGAACGATGTTATCTTCCATACTTAATGGGGTCGAATACCCTTTCGAATGAAAAATAAATTTCGTTTCTACCTCACACACAACTTGTTTTATTCAATTTTAAAGTTCACGCGCCCTTATTGGCGGACCCTTTAGAAGGTAATATTTTGAAAGCATAGAATTTTTGGACGTCTCTTCAAAATATAGCTGGATATGCTGGAAAATACTGGATATAACAAAAATCAATTACTGGAAAATTCCCAAAAACGCAATTCCGGAGAATTTCATTGAAAATTCTAGAAATCTATATATATATATAAAGTTGGTACAAGATATGAAGAAAATTTTTTGAAAAGGAGGAAAAAATATCTGGCAAAATTAGACAAAAGTTGCTGGAAAATTATAGAAATCTAGAAATGAAATTGCTGGAAAATAAAAACAAAAACTTAGAAGAACACCAAATATAGACATTTCTGGAAAATTCTGATAAAATAAAACAAGAAATATTTGAGACAATCGAAAAAGGAACAAATTCAAAGAAAGTCTCGAAGAATTAAATTAAATATGTGTGTGCTGTTCATGAGACGAAAATGAAACACCATCTCGTTCTATGGCCAAACTTCCTGGGCCAATTTTCTAAGGCAGTTTGAAGCTGCTGCATCAGCTAATAGCTTGGATGAAGGGGAAAAGGCAATTGGCATTACGTGGGGATGCAGAAAATATCCTATCAACTATTATCAAACATCTGGAAATGAGCTATGCCCGAAAACATTTTGGACACGTGTAAAAACTGCTGCCTAAAATCTAAATAAAGTCTGCAAGTATTTGAAACATCTCGTTTCACACGATTTAAAAATTAATAAAAAATAATTCGGATTCCTAACTTCACAAATTTGGAAAAGGCTGTTTGCTTTGAAGGTAATTAAGATTAAAAATCTTAATGACCTGGGCATCAACGTAAATACCCAAAATGATAAACCATGAAGATAAAAAAGCTCTTCTTCCTGCTACCAATTATAAAGTCTAGAAACATCTATAGAGGCATAAAAACCCGCAGATACAAAACACTCATTCTAACAGTAGTATGTGTGGACAATCACTGAGAAGTCCCTGGAACTATTAGACCGCTCTTTGAGAGAAAGGTGCTCAGAAGAATATACGAAGCGATAAACGATAATCGAGAGTGGAGAATGAGGTACAATCACGGATTGAATCAACTATACAGAGACCCACCCTTTACAACACACATAAGACTAATGCGGATCAGGTGGACTGGGCATGTTCAACGCATGCCTGAGGCCCGGGCTGCAAAAAAAGGTACTCCCAAGACAACCAGGAGGAATATGACCAGCTGGTAGACCAAAAGCAAAATAACGTATCCCAAGAATGGCTAAAAAAACTCGAAAACCTGGAACCAACAGATTCGAAAAAACGGGCCTCCTGCTAAACGAACCAACTGAACTGTCAAACTCCCCACTACTTAAAATATTTACCCCTCCATAGTGCAATAGTGTTAATGTATTTATATATAGTTCTAAGTTTTTTCTAACTTTATTGTAAACTTGCATTCACCTGAAGAAGCGAAACAATTGTAGTGAAAATAAACACACATTTTGAAAATCTTAGTTATTTACAACTTTAATATACAAATGGTTAAAAATAAGGAATTGAAAAGCTCAGGTAATGACCGTGAACGTTCATTCATCCTCAATTAATTATTGTCCAGTAGATCCATTAAAGTAAACGACGCCATATTTGTTGCGTTGGACAAACTTCAGAACACCTAGAAAAAACCAACTCATATTATAATATTAATCAACAAATTTTCGCTCAACAATAAATCCCTCATGGTCAAAATCCAAAACCCTCTCACATCTTCCTGTAATCAAGAACAAGGCTCTTTTGTATAAGGTTTACTATTATTACATCTTCGGCTATTTAAGTATTTCGAATTACTTCGATGACCTAGAAAAATGATAATATTCAAATTTTTTAGATAAGTTATATTGAACTTGGAATAATAAATCTTCACTTAACTCAAGAACGAATTACTAAGTGATATTTAAGGTAAATCATATATAGCCTTATTTATAGATGTATAGAAATATTTTGACTAACTTAAAATAGGTTCTAGGCAAATTTTATTATAGGCAAATTATCTTCAGCCCTCTTTTTTGACTACCAAGAGAAAAGTGCCGTTTCTTCTTCATAAGTTATTGCTCCACAATAAATCCCTTATGGCCAGAATCCAAAACACTCTTCTCTTCCTTAATCAAGAACAAGAATTCTTTCGCTTTTATTATTTAACACCTTCTGCTATGCAAATATTTAGAAATTGGTTGAATGCGTAGAAGAATGATCCATTGCCAATTAAAAAAAAATTAAGGGGTTACGTCGCCTTATCTTTAAATAATTTTAATCTAGAAGATAATTACCATTACAAATTTTTAGAAATCTACCGAGATGAAAAGCGCTATTTCTTGTTATAATATGAAAATAACACTACAGTTTATTCCTTACTTCACTTGTTTATTAATTGTTAGATGTGGTGAACATTATCAATAACAAACTTTTTGTAATATTTATCATTAGCTATTGTTCGACGATAAATCTCTTATGATCAAAATCCAAAACATTCTCTACTCAGCCTTTACTCTTCGTTCTGTCTTTTTTATAAGAGGAGAGGAAATCTATCATGGACACTCTTATATTAGGGGTGTTCAAATGAAAAGGTACGAAACGCTAATGTGAGTAAAAATGAAATCTTTATTCAAAGTATATACCAAAGGCTTGAGCGCAGCAATTCCGTGGGTTAACGAGCCAAAACATTTCATGTTCCCAAAACTCCTCTGGCCGTCACGAATTAAGTCTCTCACAGTGTTCTTGAGTTGGTTGAAGCGCTGCCCTTTCAGATGTTTTTTTTTTCTTCTTGATGAGTGTCCCAAAGTAAACAATTAATGATTCTTCTGAGTTCGAGGAATTCAACAAGTTGTGGATCAAAAATTACGGTGAGAAACACCTTGCCTGCTGACGTCACCGATTTGAACCTTTTAGGGGGAAGAACCATTAACTCTGATGTATACTATGGGACACTCCGACTACGCAGGTCCATCAAGAAGAACAAAACATTTAAAAGGGCAGCGCTTCAATCTGGACGACGAACTCAAGAACACTGTGCGATTGGGTGGAGAATAACACTTGTTTTGTTCCATATTGTTTTTATTTTCAGTTGCCTGACACGTGTTTCGGTCTTCGCAGACGACCGAAACACGTGTCAGGCAACTGAAAATAAAAACAATATGGAACAAAACAAGTGTTATTCTCCACCCAATAGTAATATCTGTTTCCATCAAGAGTGTAGCGTAACAAGCATTAACTTTATTAAAAACACTGTGAGTCTTGGTCTCATCACGGTCAGAGGAGTTTTAAGAAGATGGCTTGTTAATCAATAGAATTGTTCTGCTCATTCCTATGGTGTATACTTTGAATAAATACTTCATTTGCACTCACAATAGCCTTTCGTACCTTTTCATTTGATCACCTCTAATAGTAGTTTAGTGTCGAACTCCTACCGACTAAAACCACTCCTCCAAAATTGCTATTGTAACTATTCCAGGACTAAGTCCAAAACTCTTTTCTGTTCTTTCACTCAAGAAGAAGAATTTTCTCTTTTACGTCTATTATTTACCAGTTCTACTAAATAATTATTCAAAAATCTTTTGTCTGCCTGGAAGAAAGAAAGCTATTCCAAATTTTTAGAAATTGTATTGAAGTTGAATATTGAATAGACGAGGACGTTACTTGTTGAAACTCCAAAATAATTTTTTGAAACCTCTACGCCGGAAAATACTGTTAGAAATTTTTAGAAAAAATATATTATAGGTAAATTATTTTAGACGTTTTGAAACTACCTAGATGAAAGGCGCTATTTCTTCTTATAACATCGTATAAAAAGTCTCCGCGGTTTTTTCGTATATATTTGAACAATTTTTTTTTTCATTGAATATCAGTTTCAATCAAGTACGAGGGTAGATTGAAAAGTTTCCGGAATGGGCAAGAAAACGCAGTAATTAAACAGGTTTATTTTTTATTTTTCAACATAGTACCCTTGCAGGGCGATACACTTTTCCCAGCGGTGCTCCAACTTTTTTAAGCCTTCAGAAAAATATGATTTCGGGAACTCTGCGAAATAAGCTTTAGTGGCGTCGATGACCTCCTCATTGGACGTAAAGCGCTTGCCTCCGAGCCAAGTCTTCATGTTTGTGAACAAAAAGAAGTCGCACGGGGCCAGGTCTGGAGAGCACGGGGGATGCGGCACCACCTCGTAGCCCAATTCAACCAATTTAGCATTGGCGATTCGGGATGAATGGACCGGCGCGTTGTCGTGGTGGAAGAGCACTTTTTTCCGCTGCAAATGAGGCCGTTTCTCCTTCAATATGCCGTTGAATTGATCCAATAAATCGCTGTAGTATTGTCCCGTGATAGTTCTTCCCTTCTGCAAAAAATCGATGTGTATCACACCTTGCGAATCCCAAAAAACGGTGGCCATGACCTTTCCAGCCGATGGGACAGTCTTTGCCTTCTTCGGAGCAGATTCGCCTGGAGAAATCCACTGTTTCGACTGCTGCTTGGTTTCTGGTGTATAGTGGTGGATCCATGTTTCGTCCACGGTCACGAATTGGCGAAAAAAATCCGTTGGATTACGCTTTAACAAGGCCAAACACTCTTTCGAAGTGGTCACACGATTTCGCTTGTTGTCCATAGTCAGCAAACGCGGCACCCATCGCGCCGACAGCTTCCTCATGCCCAAATGTTCGTGCACGATATTTTGCACACGTTCATATGAGATGCTCGTGGTCTCTACTATTTTGCGCAACTTCACTCGTCGATCGGCTAACACGAGATCATGGACTTTGTCGACCATTTCTTCATTTGTGGCCGTTTTTGGACGTCCACTGCGTGGTTCATCCTTGGTGCTCGTACGGCCACGTTTGAACTCGCTCACCCAGAAATTAATAGTCGAAAATGAAGGTGTGGATGTGCCATGAACTTTCTGCAAAATATCTCGTATCTCCGTCGCCTTTTTCCCATTCATCCAGAAATGTTTGATGACGAAATTCGTTTTTATCCATTTTTGTAAAAGTGTCTGACTTGCTTCACAAGATATCCTAGTAAACAAAAACGGAACGACGCACGTGTCTGCAAATTTGACAGCTTATCTAAAATAGGTTAGCCTTGACAACCATCATAACAATTTCACGATACGCGCGCCATATCTTGCCCATTCGGGAAACTTTTCAATCTACCCTTGTACATATTGACCATTATTATCTTTGATCTTGTGCCATTTATCTGGTAATTTCATAATTCCATTGGTGTAGAACTCCTGTGGTTTATCGGCGAAAATCCAAACTTGGCCAAGTGATTTTCAGCGGCGCTTCGGTCGGCCAATTTCTTACCATCAAGGGAGTTTTGCAGAAATCGAAACATATGATAGTCAGACGGTGCAAGGTACGGGCTGTACGCTGGATACATCAAATCTTCCCAAAAAAGTTGTACCGAGTCATCAAAGATGTGTGTGGCCGTGCATTGTTTGATGAAAGACAACTCCCTTTCTGTTGGCCAATTCTGGTCTCTTTTCTTTGATTGCTTCGTTCAAACGATCGAGTTGTGCACAGTACAGGACCGAATTGATAGTTTCGCCAGATTGCACCAGCTCATAATAGACAATTCCTTTCCAGTCCCACCAAAACACTCAAAAGAACCAAGTGAAAAAAGTGCCAAACTAGTGTTTTATTTAACTCAAAAGAAGCTATTTTGTCGTCGATTCAATTTGATGTTGTTTGCGGAGGGTAGCCAGCCTTTGACCACGATCTCTTGCGTTGGATGTTTTCGTATTTCACCCATTTTTCATCATCAGTAATCATTCGTTTCAAAAATGGGTCGATTTCGTTTGGTTTCAACAACATATCACCGATAGTAATTCGGTCAATTAAATTTCTCTCCGTTAATTCATGTGGTATCCAAACATAGAGCTTCTTTTTGTAGCCTGCTCTCTTCAAATGATTCCAAACTGTCATTTGGTTCATGTTTAGTTCCTCCACTATTTCGCGACAACTTGCTTGTCAGTCTTGCTCCACCAGTTGCCAAATTTCATCCACTTTTTCAGTTACTGAACTTTCACACCTTTTGCTTTTTTTTTGAGTCAAAATCAATCTCTTCTCTGTCTTTACTCTTTCACACCTTTTGCTTTTTTTATGAGAGGAGAGGAAATCCATCACGGAAACCCTTTTAGTAGGGTAGTGTCGGACTCCTACCGACTAAAACCACTCATCCAAGAGTGCTATTATCCAGGGCCAAGCCAAACACTCTTCATCACTCGAAAATCTTAGAAGCCTATGAAAAAAATTCACGCAATTCAGAAGACAAATTGCTGAGAAATAAAATAAAACAAGAAGAGCTGCAGAATTCCGATAAGAAGAGAAGTGGTAAAAAAGAAAATGTTCTGAAAGCCTAGAATGGACGTCTCGTCAAAATAAGGTAGTAGATGCTCGAAATTCTAGAAATCTAAAACAAACATTACTGGAAAGTTCTGAAATACAAATTAGGAGAAGTTAATGGAAAATTATTGAAATCAAGAGATTATAAAAAAAAATCTGGTAAGATCCTACAAGAAAAGAAGTAAATTCTTGAAATTTCCAATTTTAGAAATGAAAAATTTAGGAACCACAGAAGAATTTATAAGAGATATTGCTGAGAAAGTTCGATATAATAAAACAAGAAATATTTGAGACAGTCGAATAATGAATATCGTAAATTCTAAAATGAAAATGATGGTAGCGACCGTTACTATGTGGTAGTTCATTTAAAAAAAAACGTTAAATGAAAATAATTTTTAAGTTTTTATACCACTATTTATTGTATAATATACACAAACAAAGTTTACAATACATTATCAATTTTGACACAACTATAGTTTCAAGTGTTGAATTCAATTCAAGTGTTGAATTGAAGATCATTATCAAGTGTTGAATTCAACACTTGATAATGACCTGCAAAGGTCGAAACTATAGTTGTGTCAAAATTGATAATGTATTGTAAACTTTGTTTGTGTATATTATACAATAAATAGTGGTATAAAAACTTAAAAATTATTTTCATTTAACCTTTTTTGTTAATTCTAAAGTTTAAAGAATGAAATAGTAAATTGGGAGAAGTAAAACTCTTGTTATGTTCCATTCCTCTGTTCTCATTCTTATGATAATGATCCGTAAGGACTTGTCAACTACGTGAGAATAATGTAATGGAACATAACAAGAGTTTTTTCTTTCTTTGGCTTATGGCTTATGTCCCTCACAGTGATTTTGCCTCCAAAACTATCCTCTACAAATATGATTGGTTGTGAATGAATGGCACAAAATCCCGCTTTTATACACAATTACCTAAGTTGAAAATCATCCTTCCTTTTTATATGAAAAGGAAAAAAAATGAATTAAAATTAAATCTTGTTCGTGAGATAAAAAAATGTAAATATCCCAGTTCGATGGTCAAAGTTCCTAAGGCAGTTTGAAGCTGTTGCATCTATAAATGCATCTAGAAGAAATTATATTTAGTGGTCGAAAATAAATCCCTAATGGCCAAAATCGGAAATCTTCTATCTATAAATTTTCATTAAATAAGAATAAAGCTCTTTTCTGTAAACTTCATTATATTTTGATATGCTATATTCAGAATGCTTTCGGCCACCTAGAAGAAATATTCCCTTCTACATTTTTAGACAAGTTCTATTTGTGGTAAATCATATATAGCATTATTTTTAGAAATCTTTTGACTATTTAGTAGAAAAGCTCCTTTCCGAATTTTTGGGCAAATTTTAGTGAAGGTCAATTATTTACAACCATTATTTTATATGTTCAGTAATAATACCTTGAATATTTCATACATAAAGTGTAGTAAAAAGAAAACCATTATTTTTCCGATAGATGGCTCTAGTTATCTGTATCTCGCGTTGTATAACTCCGATCGGGTTCCACTAGATGGCGTTAGAAGGATGAGATTTCGTACTAAAATAAAATAATAATAATATTCTTTATTTTAAAGTGTCATTACAATAATGTACAAAATGAAGTTGTGTCAGTGCCTAATCTAAAACTTCTGACAGTTTTGTGATTAGTTGACTCAGTGTTGTTTGAGTGCGCGTCAAAGATAACACTAGCAAAGAAAAAATACGCTATATTTTAACGCAAAAATCCTCATAGACAGAGACAAGAGAAAATAAAATATTTTATAGTTTTTCTTCGATAAAGGCGAAAATGCAAGCCAGGCAGCTGAAAATGGGAATAGTGTTTATGGTCCTGATACTGTAACAGTCAATCACGTGCAATTTTGGTTTCGTCGATTCCTTTCTGGTAATTTCGATGTCAAATCCGCAACCTGCAAGAATGTTTGATCCTAAACTGTCCTTCATTCATTCCCAAACCCTTAAATTAAAAATTGAAAGCAGATCTCGACAATTCAGATACCTACATTTAAAAATCGAGGAATTTCCACACAAACAGCAGTAAATATTTACAAAATCTGTTAGACTGTGCAGCAATCCTTTTCCTAAACCCTCGCACTCCTGTTCTGAGAAACTTGCAGATGAGTGACCGATCGGCCCTGTGAATCCTAACCAAAATAAGGCATCCAAACAACCCTCTACACAATCCTTCCAACGCATTACTATACCAAAAAACCCGAGTAATCCCCATTAAAAACCGCCTGGAACACCTTGCTATAAAATTTGCCACTAACCCTGATATCCAAGACATCCTCAAGCACCTATGTTTACCTCGCAATCCTTGACACCCCCATAAAACCAAACATCCTTCCACAACAATTTTCGAATTCATAACATCTTTTCATGATTCATCTACATCTTCATCAACGGACAACTAACAAAGACTGGCAGAAAGTCCATGGGTCGATAGCAGTAAAGAAAATAAATTACGATTGTTGTTGTAAATACCTATTATATCAAGTAATAAATAAAGATCTTTGTCTCTCTTTCTCGATGTCAAAGATGCACCACAATTTCAGCCGCCTATAAATTATAGCGTATTTTCTCTTGTCTCTGTCTATGAGGATTTTTGCGTTAACTCGTGTGGCACCTATACAACGTCCTTCTTTTTGTATTCAGCCTTATTCAAATGTTCCAATCGTTTTTTTCTACAATTTTTAGCTCTTGGGCAATTGGATATTTCGAGTCCGACCGTCACTGTTTCGATTGCCCAAGAGCTAAAAATTGTACAAAAAACCGTTTGGAACCATTTGAATAAGGCTGAATATAAAAAGAAGGACGTTGTATGTCGAGTCCGACTGTCATGTAAGCACTGTTTCGATTGTCCAAGAGCTAAAGATTGCACAAAAACCATTTGGAACCATTTGGCTGGATACAAAAAGAAGCTCGATGGACAGAATTTCCATCTGCGAATCGCCCCAACAAAATCGACCCATTTCTGAAGCGGTTGGTGACTGGTAATGAAAAGTGGATCACTTACGACAATGTCAAGCGAAAACGGTTGTGGTCGAATCGCAGTGAGCCGGCGGAAACGGTGGCCAAGTCGGGATTGACGGCTAGGAAGGGTTTGCTGTGTGTTTGGTGCGATTGGCAGGGAATGCAAAACACTTAACTCGGAACTGTACTGTCAACAATTGGACCGTCTCACAGTGGTTCCAAATTCCGAAAATGTGGTCATAAATACAAGATGTCGTTGGATTTTATTGAAAAATTGTATATAGGTTCTTTTAAGGAAACTAAAGAAAAATCTTGTTTCAAAATTCAAAAATACAAAATGGCGGATCCAATATGGCGGACCAAAAATGTAAAAACTGTCAGATTTGCATAAAAAATTGTATATATCATAGTTTTTTTAGGATTTAGTAATATTCTATATAGGCTTTTAATCATCCGATTGAGATGAAACTTTAAAATTTCCAAAAATCGGGCAAGTTTGGGCAGCTGATTTCTTTTGAACTTCATTCTAGAAGGGTCAAATAATGCTAGAAAAGTGGTCCAAGAGTAGAGCCACCTATTCAGGTTAGACACTATAAAACCGGCGGATTCCGACGCGGCAGGTACCAATATACATAACTGTAGACTAAAGAGACCCTAAAGCAAACTTTCAATTTTGAGATTTTTGGCCAGCTTTTCGGCATTTGGAACCACTGTGCGTCTGAAGGAAGCAATCGCCCAGAAGCGGCCAGCAGAGGACAATAGGACAGGAATTGCGTTCCATCATGATAACGCCAGGACACACACATGAATAGTGACTCACCAGAAGCTTCGAGAGCTTAGTTGGGAGGTAATTTTGCATCCACCTTATAATCCGGACCTGGCACCAAGTGATTGGCGTCTGTTTCTGTCCATGGCGAACAGTTTTACTGGTGAAAGATTCTGTTCAAGAGAGGCTTGTGAAAATCGACTGCCTCCATTTACTTTCAAAATTGCAACAAGGCGCAAATTTCATTGTTCTAACTATGGTAATTAAAACCCTGAATTCCCTACAAAAATAATGGATTTCTTTTTACTATACCTTATATAATTAATCATATATTACTGCTGGACAATAAATTTCTAATTGCCAAAATCCGAAATCTTTAATTAAGACATTTCTTTTCTGTTCTGTAGCGTTTATTATTTAACACCTTCTGCTATGTAAATATTCAGAAATCTTTTAGAAAAAAAGTTGCTATTCCGAATTTTTAGAGATGTTGTTTTCTAAGTAAACCACCTATAGCCCTATTTTTAAATGTTTGCGTCTGCGTGGAATAAATGTCCATGTCAAAATTTTTAGACAAGTTTTACTGGAGGTAAACAATCTTCAGATTTTTAGATATCTTTTGACTTGACCAAGTAGAATAGTATTTATCACAAATTATTGCCCAAAAATAAATCCCATACAGTGAAAATCCGAAATCAGCTCCCTCTTCCTTTCATTCAAAACAATTTCTTCTACGTTTATTATTCAACATTTTCTGTTATGCAAATAGTCTTTCGTCTACCTAAAAGAAACTTGCTATTCCAAAATTTTAGATAAGTTATTGACCAGATACATTTCCTACAGGGCATTATTTTTAGATGTTCAGAATTCTTGCGACTAGTTTTAATGTTTTAGGCAATTGTTTTTAGCCGTTTAGAAATCTTTTGATTACCTAGAAAAAAGTGCAATTTCTTCTTATCACATTTATCACCAGTTCGACTATAAATCTCTAATGGTTTTTCTCTTCTAGGCCTTTAATCAAGAACAAGGTTCTTATGTAGTTACTTGAGTTACGTGAAGGTTTACATCACTTAATTTGTTTGTATCACTTAATGGAAACACAGTTATATTCCTTTCTTCGCTTTTTTTGCTGCTAGCAGTAAAAAAAAATTTAAAAAGTGAAGAAAGGAATATAACTGTGCTTCAATTAACAAGATTCTTCTGTTCAGGTTTTTTTTTGGTTGAACACTACAACTGTTCTATTAATTAATTCTGACCTTTTCTGTTTAAGTTAATCATTCAGTTTGTCCAGCTTCGACAGTACACTTTAGAATGTATCGTAGTCTTGTCTGGAACGAAAAAAACAATTGCTTTGAAATGAAACATCGGCCTTCGAAGTGCTTTCAGCCAGTTAATCCCTTTTACTCTTGGATTTAACATTGCTGTAAACAACCTATTTCTATTTTGAAAGCGAATTCATCAACTACTTTACAATTGTATTGAAAAACGCTAACACTTTCTTCACAAATTTATTTTTAAATACTATATGTACATTTCGAACCCAAAGTGTTCGTTATCAATAGTTACTTTGTGAAGAAAGTGTTAGTGTTTTTCAATACAATTTACTATAGTTATCTTCACGTAACTCGAGAAATATATTTCAACTACTATACAGGTAAAGAAATTAATAAACAACTTACGAATGATTTTTGAAACAACCCTGAAGAGATTCGTATGATAGCTACTCTTGCAATCCCATCTGCTCCTCGATGGAGCTTTACAGTAATTATGGGGCTTGGTTTTGACCAAAAAATAGTTTTTGAAAGTAATTAAACTATTACGTCTGTTCAAGATTTTATAATTGCTTCTTAAATACAAAATACACCTTAAAAAAATCTGATATACTTATAGATGGTCTGCTTCAATTTTTGGCAATTTTAGACTTTTATTTAGAGTTCTGATGGAAATATTTTCAAGTTTTAAGGATCTTGCAAATAGATAAGGAAGGCTTCTTTTAGGATGGAGTTCAAAGGCCTCTTTACGTTTCGTTGGATGTCAGGAATATCGTCAAATCTCTTTCCATTCAAAGTGAGTTTGAATCGTGGTAATAGGAAGAAATATGGAGGATTGAGATCTGGCGAGTATGGTGGATGTTCAATTTACACCATCCCCTATTTTGCGAGGAATTGTTTGACAATATTGGTTTGTGAGGGCGACCTTGTTGTGCGTACTGGGGTCGTACCCTGTGTAGATGTTTCATGAAACGGTTCAAATTTCAATGTACCTTGCAGCATTGAGAGGAAAATGATTTTTCGATATTCCTGACACCCAATGAAACGTGGCGAGGCTTTTGAACTCCATCCCAAAAGAAGCCTTCTTGAAAAGTTTCCGGAACATGTATAGCAGGTCTCGGCAGTACATACTTTAATGTTACAGGACTATTTACTGTCAAAAGTGGTATTTCTAGTTGTTTATGAAGCAAATTATACCAAAGCAACGCCCAAATTCCTTTCTCTGAGAACATGTCAAACCCATATCTTAAACTTGGATATTATTGTGTCTTCGTTAACGCCCACCAACTGATATTTCAGAACGTGGTGCATCTTCTTTAGCTAAAAAAATTGCCGCATCGAAATTTTGAAAACCAGTTTTGACACTGGCGTTCTGTCAATACATCCATTTTTACCATTGTTTGAGTAAAAAGGTGTAATATGCCGAAAATGCTGATTTTTATTTTCGACATTAGAAAGGGTTCCCACCAAAAACTACTGCGTAAAGTCAATCAAACTGCTGTCAAAATAAATAATTGTTATGTGAAATGTGAAGTAAAGCAAAGCAAAAACCTACAAAACCTGTGTCTGGCCCATTATGATATACGCGATCGAAACCAGGGCAAAACAAGCTACAACGAAACGACTCATGAGAACAACGGAGATGAGAACCCTAAGATGCAGTTTTTAGGACCATATAAGAAGCGAAGGCGTCAGAACGAAGTGCAAAATTTATGACGTGGAAAGATGGGACAGAAGCAGAAGGCGGGAGTGGAGAGACATTTGGACAGGATGGATAAAACCAGAGAGACTGCCAAAAATTGCTAGAACAGGGTTACCGAGATCAAAAAAACCCACGCGAAGACCACCAACAAGATGGTCTAAGAGCTGGAGCTGAACGTCCCAACTGCTAAATGTTGAAGAAAGAGCCTAGTTAAAGAGGAAGAAGAAGTAGAAGTGTGAAGTTGGTTGCCAAAAAATACGATTACTTTCTTAAAAGTTGAATCAATAAGACCATTGTAATCGTTAAGTTATTTTTTTTCTTGGTTTAATGTTGTAGTAAATGTTACTACTTAAAATATCAATCTTTTGTGTAATTTATTTTGTTCACTCGAGTGTAACCCATAATATTATGCTTGACTGCAAGCACGTTACAAATTTTAAGAAAGTCGGCGATTAACTCGATGATTTATTATATCATCATCACAAGAATAATTGCTTGTAAAAGTAAATCCTCGTCCATTGATGTTATCACAATGGCATGCTAAGTCGAACCTATAAATATTTTCGCACCCCAAAAAACGCTTTGTGCTATTTCTCGACGACGATTTCGCGTGTTCCTCGTCATTTGCTGACCACGTACGAAAATAACGTTCCCTTGTGATTTTCGAAAAGGAAGCGTTGAACCCGCGAAATAATCATAATCACTCGTGTCCGTCGGTAAATAAAATGGGAACAGTGCTGAATAAATAAATACCGTCCGCTTAAAATTCTTCTGCTATTCAGGTAAAATGAGTAAATAAATGGTTAAACTAGGTCGGGCCGGATCGATGTCCGCCTGGCGCCACCTGGCGACCACTAGCGGCACTCGCGATCGCAATTGTTTCAATGAATCATGCCATGTGCTCCCGTCGTGTACGCAATGATAATCGTGTTAGTTTATTTATTGTTTATACGTTATGAATGATAATTAAGTAACCGCAATGAAATATTATCAAGTTTCAAGTAATTATATATCTGTGTGTATTATAAAAATTCAAATTATTGATTCTTTCTAGTTTAGTTTTTTTGTAGTTACAATTGTTAGTTTGTTTAAAAATTCTGGATGTAAAAAGTCTCAAGGTATTGTATTCAGAACTAACATATAAATTACATTTGTTTTGCGAAAATCTTTTTTTGCAATTAAGTTGGATGGAATTGTGCGAAAATCTTAGTAACATTGAAACGAAGTGGAGGATCAGGATGACTATCGCAACTTTTTAGAACAAACGCTACCTCATTTATGGAGGAAGTACCATTAACAACAAGAAGTGCAATGTGGTTTATACACCAGAGAATTTTAGTTTGGTTGCTCGTGAGTTTTCAACAGAAGCTGGATTGGTCGAAGTAGACCTCACTCATGGCTTGCCCAATCCTCGCACTTAAACCCCTTCGATTATTACTTTTGGGGCTATCTAAGGTCATTAGTTGTAGTGAAAACTAATGACTTTAGATAGCCACATAAGAAAATAAGAAATAATCCAGGGGGTTTAAGTCTGACGAACGAGCAAGCCATGAGTGAGGTCTCCTTCGACCAATCCAACGATCTTTAATAGAAAATGGGAATTTGACAAATAAAGCACTAATAACCTTTCTTCACAATTTTTGAATAACCAAATGTACATTTCGGACACTCCAGTGCTAATCCATTGATAATGGTCACTTTGTGTCCGAAATGTACATTTGGTTATTCAAATAAAATTGTTGAAGAAAGGTTATTAGTGCTCTATTTGTCAAATTAATTTGATCTTCACGTAACTCAAGCAACCAATTTAGAAAATGGGAAAGACGAAATAATAAGAAATAAGAAATAACGTTGGTCGAACTTGAAAAAGTTTGAGAAGATTGGATTATTTCATCCTATCTGTGGGTCATTTTCGACAGTTGTTATACATTAAAAAACTTGGCATGTAATTTTTGATAATAAAATGTTGTTATTCATCTGATATCTTCAAAACAAAACAGGTTCTCAAAAATCATCAAAGGACAAAATATTCTTCGAATAGTCCAGGGATTAACCCTATGGATTTTTTCCGTATATTTAATAAACACCCTGTATATACGATTAGATTCAATTAGATTTATAATGACATTGGGCTTTATGACTGACCTTTCTATTCTACTTACAAAATATTTAATCTTTTTGCTTAAAACATCGTATCATTTCCTGTCTAAACAATAACAAGCCGCGAATAAAGTGTTGCGATCGATTGCGGCGACTTAATTAGAATAATGAAACATTAATGAGCCGTGATCGTTATTGAAGTAAAATTCATTGCGGACTCTTTGTGGTTCCGATAAAGAAAACGTTTTGCTTCGGCGAGGGTCAGCGCGCGGAGTTTTTTTTTTCACTCTTTATTTTCGCGCCGGTGAAAGGATAATAAAGTGCCGAAATGAGTCAGAGCGGTGAGTGCGCGGATTTCTTGTCTTGTTTACCGAATGCACGCTCGGAATTGTAATTAAGGCAGAGTTAATATCCTCGATGTACGCACATTCTTGTAATAGGCGGAAAGGTGAGTCTTTGACCTATAAAATACTTGTTTATAAAAAAAACAATTAAAGTAGGTGCTTAAATAATTTATCACGAAGAATTAAAAAATCACAACTCTTTTAATTTTTGTCATAAGGGTGGTTACGACCGTTACCACGTGATTTTCGTTTTAAAGTTTCTTTTGACTTCTAAACAAATCGTCGATTATGAGGTCCTTTAATATTGATTTTATGTGTATAGGTGTTAACAGGTTTATTACTTTCTAAATACACCCTGTATTCTATCCTATCGGCGAGTTGTACTGGTCACTTATGCTAAAGAGACGCTTGAACACAACACTGTAGTCCTTCGCTTTACTTGAATCAATAAATGTTGACAGACACATTTCATAATTTCAAACGCACTGTTTTAGTGAGGCCGAATAGGTCGAAACCGGTCTATAGTTATTGCTGACTGGGGAATTATTTAATGTGAAATCATTGAATTATTCTTTTCCAGTCAACATCACCTACAGACCTGTTTCGATATATTTTGGATATAATACTTGACTGTTCCATAATTGTCTTAGGAGTAACGGTCGTAACCATCGTCACGATTATAATATTAAATGCACGGTGTAGTCAATAAAGCCAAATAACCACCTCCAATCAGTAAAACATAAGCGAGGGTTTTAATTAAAACTTGTAAAATATAAATAAACAAAAAATAATTCCAATTTTTAGAGATGTATTCATACAAATTTTTCATATAATCTTTGATGATGTTTTACTGATTGGAGGGTGGGATAGAGGCCACCCGCCCACCCTACATATAAATAATATGTTTTTTTTGTAACGGTCGTAACCATAGTTTTGATTCTAATAGCAAATGCACAGGCAGTCTATAAGATTTACTAACTAACGTTGATAAAGATTAAAGTAATTAAGTAATGTTGATTAAAAAATAAAATAAACAAAGTTAATGCTTTTTTTGTAACGGTCGTAACCATCGTTTTGATTCTAATAGTAAATGCACAGGCGGTCTATAAGATTTAATAACTAACGTTGATAACGATTAAAGTAATTATATAAATTAAATATTGTTACATCGTGCTGAATATTATTTCAGACATGTAACGACAGCTAACAGTTATGTCATTCAATGCCTGACGGTGCTTTAGTACGGGGAGTAGTTGTTTTAACTGTTAGCTGGAGTTTTTACAGTAAAATGTAAAACATAAGTGCAGAAATGCTCATACAGAAAATTTAATTTTCTCACTATTAATTAATATTATTAAAGTAATTGTTTGGTTTTCGAATAACGGTCGTAACTGTCGTCATAATTCTGATAGCCAATGTTTAAATTCAATTATACACAAACGCTTGTGACTACCATCGCGTTTCTAATAGTAATTTAATAACTAATGTTGATAAATAACAAAATAATTGTTTCCTTTTGGATTAACGGTCGCAACAATTGTCATTATTGTGATAGTAAATACACAAAGTAGTCTTTAAGGTCTAATAACTAATATCGACAAACAAAATATTTTTTTTGTTTAGGTGTAACTGTCGTAACCGATGCCACGATGCTAATAGTTAAAATAAATGTGCATTAAAAAAAATAAAGTAAACAAAATGAAAGTTTTTTTTTGTAACGGTCGTAACCATCGTTTTGATTCTAATAGTAAATGCACAGACAGTCTATCAGATTTAATGTTGAATAAGATCAAAGTAATTATTTGGTTTTCGTATAACGGTCGTAACTATCGTCATAATTTTGATAGCCAAGGTTTAAATTCAATTATACACTAACGCTTGTAACTACCATCGTTATTCTAATAGTAATTTAATAACTAATATTAATGAAAAACAAAATAAATGTTTACTTTTGGATAAACGGTCGTAACAATTGTCATGATTCTAATAGTAAATTCACAAAGTAGTCTATTAAGGTCTAATAACTGATATCCACAATCAAATTATTTTTTTGTTTAGTTGTAACTGTCGTAACTTATGTCACGATGCTAATAGTTATAATAAAGTAATGTGGATTAAAAAAAATAAAGTAAACAAAATGAAAGTTTTTTTGTAATGGTCGTAACCATCATATTGATTCTAATAGTAAATGCACAGGCAGTCTATAAGATTTAATAACTAATGTTGATAAAGATTAAAGTAATTGTTTGGTTTTCGTATAACGGTCGTAACTGTCGTCATAATTCTGATACAACAACAAAATGAAAGTTTTTTTTGTAATGGTCGTAACCATCGTTTTGATTCTAATAGTAAATGCACGGACAGTCTATCAGATTTAATGTTGAATAAGATCAAAGTAATTATTTGGTTTTCGTATAACGGTCGTAACTATCGTCATAATTCTGATAGCCAAGGTTTAATTTCAATTATACACTAACGCTTGTAACTACCATCGTTATTCTAATAGTAATTTAATAACCAATATTAATGAAAAACATAATAAATGTTTACTTTTGGATTAACGGTCGTAACAATTGTCATTATTCTAATAGTAAATTCACAAAGAAGTCTATTAAGGTCTAATAACTGATATCCACAAACAAATTATTTTTTTTGTTTAGTTGTAACTGTCGTAACCTAAGTCACGATGCTAATAGTTATAATAAAGTAATGTGGATTAATGTCGTCATAATTCTGATAGCCAATGTTTAAATTAATTATACACTAACGCTTGTGACTACCATCGCGTTTCTAATAGTAATTTAATAACTAATGTTGATAAATAACAAAATAATTGTTTCCTTTTGGATTAACGGTCGTAACGATTGTCATTATTCTGATAGTGAATGCACAAAGTAGTCTATTAAGGTATAATAACTAATGTCGACAAACAAATTATTTTTTTTGTTTAGTTGTAACTGTCGTAACCGATGTCATGATGCTAATAGTAATTAAAAAATAAAATAAACAAAGTTAATGCTTTTTTTGTAACGGTTGTAACCATCGCTTCGATTCTAATAGTAAATGCACAGGCAGTCTATAAGATTTAATAACTAACGTTGATAAAGATTAAAGTAATTGTTTGGTTTTCGAGTAACGGTCGTAACTGTCCTTAACGTAACGCTTGTAACTACCATCGTTATTCTAAAAGTAATTTAATAAATAATGTTGATAAAGAACAAAAAATGCTTCCTTTTGGATTAACGGTCGCAACAATTGTCATTATTGTGATAGTAAATACACAAAGTAGTCTTTAAGGTCTAATAACTAATGTCGACAAATAAATTATTTTTTTTGTTTAGTTGTAACTGTCGTAACATATCTCATGATACTGATAGTTATAATAAAGTAATGTTGATTAAAAAATAAAATAAACAAAGTGGATGCTTTTTTTTGTAACGGTCGTAACCATCGTTTCGATTTTAATAGTAAATGCACAGGCAGTCTATAAGATCTAATAACTTATGTTCATAAAGATCAAAGTAATTGCTTGGTTTTCGAGTAACGGTCGTAACTGTCGTCATAATTCTAATATTTGATTTTGGAGTAACGGTCGCAGCCATAATCAAGTTTCTAATGCTAAAGGTTTAAATTCTGGTGACTGCGCGGGACAATATTTATTTAATAAGTTATTTTTACAAATAGTAAAATAAATGTTTCGATTTTGAGTAACGGTCGTAGTCATAAGATTTAATCATTAAAAAAACGAACTAAATATAGGTTTTTTAGTAACGGACGTAACAACCATGATTATAATAGTAAATATTTAAATTCCTTTTAAGTGCAGTCTATAACATTTCATAATTAATGTTGATATATTTGATTTTGGAGTAACGGTCGTAATCATCATCATTTTTCTAATGGTAAAAGTTAAAATTCTGGTGAATGCGCGGGACAATCAATCAACGAATGTTGATAAATAACTACGTAAATGTTTGGTTTTTGAGTAACGGTCGTAACCATTATCATAATTCTAATAGTTATTGTTTAAATGTTTGTTAATATGAAGCACAGTCTATAGCATTTAATAAGTAATATAGATATTACATTGAATAAGCAAGTAAATATTTGATTTTGGAGTAACGGTCGTAGCCATAGTCAAGTTTCTAATGGTAAATTCTGATGAATGCGTGGCGCAATATCTATTTAATAAGTTATTGTTATAAATAGTAAAGTAAATGTTTTGATTTTGAGTAACGGTCGTAACCATTATCAAAATTCTAATTCTACCCATTTAAATTCTTGTTATAATGAAGTGCAGTTATAATGTTTAATAACTAATATAGATATTATGTTGAAGAAGCAAGTAAATATTTGATTTTGTAGTAACGGTCGCACCCATAATCAAGTTTCTAATGTTGAAGGTTTAAATTCTGGTGAATACGCGGGGTAATATCTATTTAATAAGTAATTTTTATAAATATTAAAGTAAATGTTTAGATTTTGAGTAACGGTCGTAATCATAAGATTTACTAATTAATGTTATAAATATGTGGGTTTGTAGTAACGGTCGTAACAACCATGATTATGATAGTAAATGTTTAAATTCTGTTTAATACGAAGTGCAGTATATAAATAATCTTTAATAACCTTAATGTTGATATATTTGATTTTGGAGTAACGGTCGTAATCATCATCATTTTTCTAATGGTAAAAATTAAAATTCTGGTAAATGCGCCGGAAAATCAGTCTATTTAATAAATCAATAAAGGAATGTTGATAAATAGTAACGTAAATGTTTTGTTTTTGAGTAACGGTCGTAACCATTATTATAATTCTAATAGTTAATATTTAAATTCTTGTTATATGAAGTGCAGTTATAACCTGTAATAACTAATATAGATATTATATTGAAGAAATCAGTAAATATTTTATTTTGTAGTAACGGTCGCAACCATAATCAAGTTTCCAATGGTAAAGGTTTAAATTCTGGTGAATGCGCGAGGCAATATCTATTTAATAAGTTATTTTTATAAATATTAAAGTAAATGTATAGTTTTTAAGTAACGGTCGTAATCATAAGATTTAATAATTATTATTGGTTAAAACCGAACTAAATATAAGTTTTTTTTAGTAACAGTCGTAACATCCATGATTATAATAGTAAGTGTTTAAATTCTTTTTAATAAGAACTGCACTCTGTAACATTTAATAACTAATGTTGTTATATTTGATTTTGGAGTAACGGTCGTAATTATGATCATTTTTCTAATGTTAAAACTTTAAATTCTGGTGAATGCGCGGGGAAATAAATCAATTTAATTAATCAATTAACGAATGTTGATAAATAACAACGTAAATGTTTAGTTTTTGAGTAACGGTCGTAACCATTATCATAATTCTAATAGTTAACGTTTAAATTCTTGTTATAATAAGGTGCAGTTATAATGTTTAATAACTAATATAGATATTATGTTGAAGAAGCAAGTAAATATTTGATTTTGGACTAACGGTCGCAACCATAATCAAGTTTCTAATGTTCGAGGTTTAAATTCTGGTGAATACGCGGTGTTATATCTATTTAATAAGTTATTTTGATAAATAGTAAAGTGAATGTTTAGTTTTTTAGTAACGGTCGTAAATATAGGATTTAATTATTATTATTGGTAAAAAACGAACAAAATATACGTTTTTTTAGTAACGGTCGTAACAACCATGATTATAAAAGTAAGTGTTTAATACGAAGTGCAGTCTTTAAAATTTAATAACTAACGTTGATATATTGAAGAAGTGAGTAAATATTTGATTTTGGAGTAACGGTCGTAATCATCATCCATCATCTTTCTAATGGTAAAAGTTGAAATTCTGGTGAATGCGTGGGGCAATCAATCTATTTAATAAAAACATTAACGAATGTTGATAAAAAATTACATAAATGTTTGATTTTTGAGTAACGGTCGCAACCATTATAATAATTCTAATAGTTATTGTTTAATAAGTAATTTTGATAAAGAGTAACGTAAATGTTTGATTTTGAGTAACGGTCGTAATGATTATAATAATTATAATAGTTATTGTTTAATCAAGCTATTTAATAAGTTATTTTAATAAAAAGTAAATTAAATGTTTGATTATGATAACGACCGTTATCATTAATACGGTTTGAATAGTAAAGATTTAAATTCTGGTTGATGCGAAAGACTGATTATCTATTTAATAAGCAATTTTGATAAAAAGTAAAGTAAAGGTTCCATTTTGAAGTAACGGTCGTAATCATCATCTTGTTTTCAATTGTGCTGAATACGCGGGGCTATCGATAAAATATAATAAGGCATTTCAATAAAGAACAAAGTGAATGTTTTTTTTGGAGTAACGGTCGTAACGATCGTTATGGTGGTAACGGTAAATATTTAAGTTCTGGTGAATGCGCAGGGCAGCCTAGGATATTTAATAACAGATGCTGATGAAGAGGAAAGTAAATGTTTGTTTTTCGTGTAACGGTCGTAACCAATGTCATTGTTCTAATAGTAAAAAATTAAATTCTAATACTAAAAAAAATACATTCTGTTAATAAGCAGAACAGTATATACGATTTAATAACTAATGCAAATGTTTTGGTTTATAGTAACGGTCGTAACCAATGACATTGTTTTAATAAGTAGTAAGTGTTTGAATTTCTATACCTACAGTCAATAAGATTTAGTAGCTAACGTTGATAAATAACAAAGTAGATGTGTGGTTTTGGAGTAACGGTCGTAACTATTTTCATAATTCTAATAGTAAATACACATGGCAGTCTATAAGATTAAATTAATAACACGTGTTAATTTTTGGTTTTAAATTAACGGTCGTAACCATAATCATTGTTCTGATAGTCGAAAATTTAAATTCTGGTGAGTGTGCAGGACAGTTTATAAAATTTAATAACAAAAAATGGTGATGTGGCCATCATATTATTTTTGATGATGTTTTACTGATTGGAGGGTGGGTTAGAGGCCACCCACCCACCCTAAATATACACATAAATTTCAATTACTGATAGTCTAGAGATTTGGAATAAAATTAATTATAAAACTTTTTGAATAAAATTGAAATTAAAAAGGTAAAATTTTTAAGTGAGTAAATTATTAATTTTTTTAGGCATGATGGGTGGGCAGACTTTAAATCTAAATTAGATAAGATTAACTATAGAAAGCCATTTATATTTAAACTTAAATTTTGATTTTGTTTTATTTTTTATTACATAAAGGGTTTTATTATTTTTTGCAGCAAAATCATCAACGATTAGTATTTAAAGTTATGATGTATATGTAGGGTGGGTGGGTGGCCTCTATCCCATCCTCCAATCAGTAAAACATAGGCTAGGGTTTTAATTAAAAGTTTTAAAATATAAATAAAACAAAATAATTGCAATTTTTAGAAATTTATTCATACAAATTTTTCAAATAGTTTTTGATGATGTTTTACTGATTGGAGGGTGGGATAGAGGCCACCCACCCACCCTACATATACATATAAACTTTAATTCCTTATCGTCTCGCGGTTTCCAATAAAATTAATTACAAAACTTTTTGAATAAAAATAAATTTAAAAAGTAAAATTTTTGAGTGAGTAAATTAGCAAATAATTTGATGCATGATGGGTGGGCAGACTTAAAATCTAAATTAGATAAGATTAGCTATAGAAAGTAATTTATATTTAAACTTAAATTTTGATTTTGTTTCATTTTTTATTACATAAAGAGTTTGTTTGTTTTTTGCAGCAAAATCATCAACGATTAGTATTTAAAGTTATCATGTATATGTAGGGTGGGTGGGTGGCCTCTATCCCACCCTCCAATCAGTAAAACATAAGCGAGGGTTTTAATCAAAAGTAAAATATAAATACACACAGAATAATTGCAATTTTTAGAGATTTATTCATACAAATTTTTCAAATTATTTTTGATGATGTTTTACTGATTGGAGGGTAGGATAGAGGCCACCCACCCACCCTACATATACAAATAAATTTTAATTCTTTATCGTCTCGCGGTTTCCGATAAAATTAATTACAAAACTTTTTAAATGAAAAGAAATTAAAAAGGTAAAATTTTTGAGCGAATAAATTAGCAAATAATTTGATGCATGATGGGTGGGTATACTTAAAATCTAAATTAGTTAAGATTAACTATAGAAAATAATTTGAATTTTGATTTTGTTTTATTTTTTATTACATACAAGGTTTTATTGGTTTTTTGCAGCAAAATCAACAACGATTAGTATTTGAAGTTATCATGTATATGTAGGGTGGGTGGGTGGCCTCTATCCCACACTATAATCAGTAAAACATAAGCGAGGGTTTTAATCAAAAGTAAAATATAAATATCCACAAAATAATTGCAATTTTTAGAGATTTATTCATACAAATTTTTCAAATAATTTTTGATGATGTTTTACTGATTAGAGGGTGGGATAGAGGCCACCCGCCCACCCTATATATACATATAAACTGTAATTTCTTATCGTCTCGCGGTTTCCAATAAAATTAATTACAAAACTTTTTGAATAAAATAAATTAAAAAGGTAAAATTTTTGAGCGAATAAATTAGCAAATAATTTGATGCATGATGGGTGGGCATACTTAAAATCTAAATTAGTTAAGATTAGCTATAGAAAATAATTTATATTTAAACTTAAATTTTGATTTTGTATTATTTTTATTACATAAAGGGTTTGATTGTTTTTAGCAGCAAAATTATAAACGATTAGTATTTAAAGTTATCGTGTATATGTAGGGTGGGTGGGTGGCCTCTATCCCACCCTCCAATCAGTTAATCATAAGCGAGGGTTTTGATTAAAATTGTAAATTGTAAAGAAATATAAATATATGGTGATGTGGCCATCATAGTACTTTCCTTCTATAAGTTTCTTCACCTGTTCCATTTATTGGATTGAATTGCTCCATCTTGTTGGATTTAGGGAGTAAATTTTCTGGTGGTGTTTAAACGTCTCATCGTCACATTAAAAGTATTGAGTGTTTTATACATTCATCGCAATGTTGTCTGTAATCACCTACAGGAATACACTGATGAGAGCAAAGCTTGAAACCAGTCTGTAGTTGTTGAAAAATGGGAAACCATAATTAAAGTTCTTTTAAAGGTTTAAAATAATAATTTTAAAGGTCATTCGGGCAGTAAGCTATACTTATAAAAGGGGTGAGACCGTGACAGTTTAATTAATCAGTCGCTAGATGGCGTTTAGTCGTTGCATCAAACAGTGATGAAATTATTTAATCTTAAATATTAGAATCAATGTATATTTGAACGTTTCTAAATACAATTTTTTATATTTACAGGATTGCCGCTGGATACAGAGGAGATGGAAGGCGTTGGTCCGTTGCTTCATTGCCATCATCAGGATACGGGACAACACCTGGAAGCTCAAACATGTCGGTATGTAAAAGCATTCAATTACGTCTATGATCTTAATGAAAAAGTAAAGCTTTGAAATTATAAGTAAATAGAAATATACGAGGTGCATTTAGAAATTACCTAATTGTTTACATACAGTATAGTCTCGTATTGTAAGGATTGCATTAATTGATTAGTTCATTACTGTACTAGGGAACACAGAAATAACCGGAATCGAAATGCTGCGTATCATGTAGTTGTAGTACCAGGTTTTGCCACCAGATGGCTTTTGTGGGACCTCTCCTAAGTCATCCTGCTATACGGGGTTACCCGACAGTAACTAGTGTGGTTTCTCTGGTAGTTTTGGAATGGACGTTGAAACAAGTGCATTAATACTAAACAATACTTCCCTTATATATACTATATAGGGAAAGTAAAAAGAGTAAGGTTGTATTTGAAAAATAATAAAGTAAATGCTCTCTACAAAAAAAAAAATCCGATTATTTCTGGGTCTCCTCGTACATACAAAAAACAATTAAAAATGTAACTAGTTTCCATTATGTTTATACACATTTGGAGATGAATAGTAGGTAAATCAGTTTTTGTAATCTTTATCTTTAATTTTCCAGTCAAAGTGTTCAAGTCATGAAAAACTACATCAGCTACCCCACATTCCCACATCGGATGACATGCGCATCCTCACGCATCATTTCTCTAGCAACGACAGCAACGCCTCCTTATCCGGGTGCAATTACGAGGAGGGCACCAACATCCACCGATCCCCCCTCCACAGGCCGCGCTCTCGTAGTTTAAGGTAAGGCGCGCGCGCAGCTTTACTATATCCAAATCCAAACGCCGCGTTCATTTGTTTTGCCAACACTTCGGAATACATTATTCTATTTATTACGAGTGTCATTGTTCGGTTTCGCGATGTTGTGGGCTGTTTTTCCCTGCATGGTGATGTCATTAATGGTTTGGTTCGATGGGCCGAATGCTAATGTGGGCTTTCACTTCTGTTGATGAGTAATGGCAGCGTTTGGGCTTCAATTGAAAAATCAACTTTCTCTATTGAGTTTCCGCTTTTTGAGGAAACAAAAATAAACATTTTATAAATATTATATTAAAAACAAACTCTTTAAAGTTTATTAACGGCTTCAATCAATCAACTAAATGTTTCACTGATTTCCCTAATTTAGTGGATAATTAGAGAACCGCAATTGTTATTGTTATTTTTAATTGATGTTGTTGACAGTTCCCTAATTGTCGGTGGTGTATCCACTCAACTGGGGAAATCAGTGCAACTTTTGGGCAATAGATGTCACCTTAATGGTGCCTATCGTTAATTTTTTTATATATTTGTATTGTATAAATTACTGTAATCTACAATTAATACAATTAATTGAAATAGACCAAAAGTGATCGACTCCAGGGCCATAGATAAATGTTAGGTTAGGAGTAAGATGGTGATTAATTAGTATTTTATTATTAATAATAGAAAAAAAATATCTTAAAGGTAGGCAAAGAGTGCGCTACATATTACACTGGGTTAGGTCAGTTCTAGTACTTTAATTTACAATTTATTGCGATAGGTCAACAGTATACGATGCAAGTGATTAGTTTATTGTGTAGGGTCAATAGTAAAAAGATCATTGGTATTTTATTATTG
This sequence comes from Ontholestes murinus, assembly GCA_963969525.1. Lineage (NCBI taxonomy): Eukaryota > Metazoa > Arthropoda > Insecta > Coleoptera > Staphylinidae > Ontholestes > Ontholestes murinus. The sequence continues at coordinate 41,659,329 of OZ018399.1, read as the reverse complement.
ATAAAATCTCGTTTTTAGATAAAAAACTATTTAAATCGACATTTTTTGTTTTGTTTATATATTTTCATCATAGCATAGTATATTGGATTAGGCCGGGAATAGGATAACTAATTGTTAGATTAAAATTACCCTCTAAATGATTTATTCCATATTACTTTTTGCATGAATCTGCAATTTATTGAGGTAGGCCAGGAAATTGCATACTTTTTTATAATTCATAATATTAACACTAAACTGAAACGCTAAGTTTTTACCACAAAATTTTTAATGGTAATAACACGAGGATGGAGAGGAGTGCAATAAGTCATTACTATTATATTATTAGTAGTAGTAGTAGTAGTAGTAGTGTTAGGCTATCGACCACGTGGTCCTTCCGCCATGTGTTATTTGTGTATTTGTGTGTGTGTAAATGAGCTTGTTACTTTAAAGGATTATATTATTATTAATTTACAATTTTTGGATTATTATTATATTCAAATTAATATTTTTAAATATTAAGGCATAGTTTAATGGGTTATTGGGTTAGGTCAGAAGTAGGATATCTCATTCGTATTTTTCTTAAGGGAAACGTTTCTTGTGTTAAGCAGGAGTACAATAACTCATTTATTATTAATTATTACTAAATAATAGCTAATTTTTCTATTTTTTTATAAATTTATAAAAAAAAAGTTAACAATTTAAATGTTTATTAAATTTAACAATTTAATGGCCAGAAATGTCAAATAAGTAAATGAATAAATAGAGAAATATAGATTAAATAAGTAAGCAATTTAATCGAGATTGGTAAGTGATTCTTTTATATATATATATATATATATATATATATATATATATATATATGTGTGTGTGTGTGTGTGTGTGTCATGCTGACATAAACAGCTAAAAAGTCTCCCCTAAATAGGCGACACAAAAATTGAATAAAAGCATAGAAAAATCCGGATGTCCAAGAAGACATTTACTCCCTTGGCATTATGGACAAAAACAAGGGTTAGAGTGGAAGATCATCGCAGCTGCATATACTCCGCCCAGCTTCATCCATCCAAAAAATTTTCGTTTTCCAAAGTAGCGCGGGGTTGTCCCGAAAACTTGCAGGTTTTTGTAGTTCGGGCAGGTCCGACTCTGTGCTATTTTGTTTTGCCGACTTTGTAGTTCTTCTGCCCTCAGTTTTTCTAATACTTCTTCTTCTAATTTCTGACCCCGCCCTAACTTTTCCTCTACATACATCACAGACATTCCAGCTCTTTCATACAGCTTTGCTCTCTTTTGCATCCATTTCATACTCTCATGCTTTTGTTTCCATTCCCTATAGCATACTTTCCAAATTTCTTGCACTAATCTTCCATTCTCCATTTTACTCAGTCTCCTTTCAAACTTCACCACTCTCTTTGCTGCCATACACGCCACAGACACTCTGTTGCATTCCTGCAGCACCACGTATCCGGGTGTGGTCCTCTCCAACCCTATGCACCTTTTGAGGTACTGCAGTTGCAACCTTTCCCCCTTTTCCTCCCCACTTATACCCCATACTTCCGATCCATACAATAATATTGTCCTAACGCATGCATCCCACCAAATCATTTGCATTCTCACATTATTTCCTAGCGCAACTTCCCACGTTTTCCTCAACCGCTCCATCGCCACTCTCGCTTTCTTACAAACATATTCAATATGCCCTGCCTTACTACCCGTTTCCGAGAATATAAAGCCTAGGTATTTGAACTCTTTCACTCTTTTCACACGCTCTCGCTTCCATACCAACTCTTCTACTTTCCCTTTTCTTCCCACATTCCGATATATCATCCATTTTGTTTTCTTCACATTCATAACCAACTTTCTTCTGTCAAAATACCTTTCAAGCCTTTTACTCATCTCTTGCAGTTCACTGAACGATTTAGCCAACACTACCACGTCATCTGCGTAGGCCAGGCTCCAAATTTTGGATGTACCTATTACTACTCCCCCTGCTTGTCCCAGTTCTAAAACTCTCTCCATATCTGCCACATATAAATTGAATAATAGGGGACTGAGGGGACAGCCTTGTCTTAGTCCTTGCCTTACTCTAAATCGTTCAGACACATTCTCTCCCACTTTTATCTTACACCAAGTTTCTATACACCTCTTCTATCCAGGTCACCAGACATTCCGACACACCTTTTTTTCATTCTACAAGCATTTTTCTATCTACTGAGTCAGACGCCGCCTTAAGGTCCACAAACAAAGCATACACTCTCTCTTTCTTACTCAGTGCTCTTTCAATCGCCCAGTTCAGTGTAGGTATTTGCTCTGTAGTCGACATCCCTTTTCTAAAGTCAGCTTGAACCTCAGGAAGCCAGGACTTTTCCTCCATTTCCTCTTCCAATATCTGCTTCACCATGCACATCACTACCTTGTACAGTGAGTCCATGCATGTTATGCCCCTGTAACTATCTGGCTTGCTGGATTCCCCTCCTTTGTATATAGGCACTATACTGCCCTTCCTCTAATCATCCGGAAATTGTTCTTCTCCCTTCCATATTTTGTTTATAATATCCAGTGTTTTTTGTTGACCTTCATAACCTTAATCCCGTCCGGACCAGCTGCTCTACCTCTCTTCATGCACCGTAATGCCCTCTCCAACTCTCCTAACGTGAAATTTTCCTCAGCACTGCTTACACGTCATGTACTCATTTCTTCCGCTTCACCACTTGTTGTACTCCGCAGCCCTTCGAAATACTCCTTTCACTTGGCCATCTCAATCCCCCCTCCGGTATTTTTCGTGTGTACAGACCTTTGTTTTATATAGTCCCAGAGTTCCTCTTCCCTTTGTAGTTTCTTCACTTTACCTATCTCTTCTTTTGTCCATAACTCCTTCTTAACCTTGCACACCCTTTGGTATTCAGTTTCTGCTTCTTTTATCTTATTCATTGACTCTCTTCCCATTCTCCATTCACGTACAGCCTCCTTCACATTACTCTTTATCCTTCTACACTCTTCGTCGAACCTCATATTTAGTCCCATTCCGTTTTTTTGACATTGCGCTTGTAATTACTTTCATCAGTTGGCCCGTTGTTTCCAGCCCCTTAAAATTTACTGTGGATATCTTGTGTTTGTAAGACTCCAATGCCCTTTTTGACCAACACCATCCTATCTCACCCACTCTGCCTTTTTGCTCTCCATCATGGTATCGCCCCACCTTTACTGTTACTGGCATATGATCGGAACCCATTCTGCTTTCGACAACAAACTCCTCGACCTCATCTCTGATTTCGTCATTTACTAGTATGTAGTCGATGACCGAGCTACCCCTTGGTCCCATGTAGGTAAATTCACCGTCCCAATCCCCGTCTGCACACCCATTTAACAAATACAGCCCTTGTTCTTTTGCCCATTTCATTAATGCTATCCCCTGTTTGTTAATACTCTCGTCCTTGGAACACCTAGACCTTCTATACCCCCCGCGTTCCCCTACGCCCCTCGTATCCAATATTCCAGTTCTCGCGTTCCAGTCTCCTCCTACAATCAGATATTTGGGATATTCCATATCGGCCAACACTTTACAAATTGCTGTCATGATTTCAATCTCTTTTCTATGAGTATATTGTGACAATTACAGAATGTTCTCCACATAACCCCTTCTACTTCTCCCCTCTTAATATTTTCTTCCACTTCTTCAAGATTTTCCTTTCCTCCCGTTATTATCCCACCTTTTGCTCTGCCCATCGTGCTCACCCTTGTAGCCCCTGCACACTTCCACCTGAATCCATTTGGTAATCTACCTATGATCTGTATATTTTGTATAGTACTTGTGTATATTCATATGCACTTTTTGGGAAAGGTAGCTAAAGATTAATAAACAATAAACATCTTTTTGAAAAGTTAATCAATGAATAGATTTAAATCCATATATTGTTGCGATAGGGCAGTAAAACGCTACATCAATACATTTTTACGTTAAACCGTCCAACTATTTTGATAAATGATTATTCCTAATCATATAATAGTTTTAAAAGAGTATCTTTGCATAGTTTTATTAACCAATTCCCGCATACGCCTTTGATATCTAGGGCACGCGACACTACCTTTAAAAATAATTGTGCTGAAGTATGTTAGTAAATCATCAAGGTAAAGTTCAGCTAATCTATTTAATAATCTAAGAATAAATATTGAAGAATGTATCGCATTCTGGCCCTACTTCAATATTATAGGTTTTGAAGTAGATTATCACTGAGCCTAATTCATAATGGTGTTTTTCGGTGGAATTTTTGGCAAAAGAATAAAAATAAATCAATAAATTATTTGGAATATCCAAATGCATATTTTATTGCGATATACAGGGTGACTGACGAAAAACCTTTGGTGCTGTATCTCGCTTATTTTTGATCCGATTTGAATAAATAAAACATCAAATTAAATGATTTTTAAAAGACTTTAATATGAACTGTACTGATATTTTTTCTTGCATCCAGTTTTTGACAAAAGACGATCAACTTTTTTTTTCAAATTGCACTGTATATATATTTTGTACTGATCCGCAAGGAGATTTTTTTCTGATTCTAAATTTGTAAACGATTTTATCCATTCATCAAACCAAAGTCGAGAAATTGAGGATTAAAAAAAATTAAAAATCAAATACCCATAGTAAACAATATACAGAGCCTATTCCAAATGTCAAAAGTGACAGTGTCAGTCATTGGTACAATACTGCAATGATTTTTAATAATTTCATAATAAAAATGTTGCAAGATTTCAAAAACTGAAAAACGATTTCTGTAGAAGCACAAAATTCTAGTACAGTGTTTGAAATATTGCAACATTTTAATTATGAAATAATTAAAAATCGTTGCAGTATTGTATCAATGGCTGTCACTGTCACTTTTGACATTTAAAATAGGGTCTGTATATTGTTTACAATGGATACTTGACTTTTTATTTATTTTTTTAATCCTCAATTTCTCGACTTAAGTTTGATGTATGGATAAATTTGTCTACAATTTTATATTCAGAAAAAAAATCTCCTTGCGAATCAATAAAAATATATATACAGTGCAATTTAAAAAAAAAAATGATCGTATTTTGTCAAAAACTGGGTGCGAGAAAAAATAACAGTTCAGATCCTATTAAAGTCTTTTAAAAATGGTTTAATTTAATGTTTTATTTATTAAAATCGGATAAAAAATAAGTGAGATACAGCACCAAAGGTTTTTCGTCAGTCACCCTGTATAAAGTAATATCTTGCTTTGATGCACGTAGCATTGCGATAAGGCAGTAAAATGCTACTTAGGTTTAATTATTTTAGTCAATGATATAGTACAGCAGTAGGTCAGTAAAACGCTACTTCAATACGTAGTTGAGTTTAACCACCTATTTTAGTCCTTTAGACGTTAAGAAGGAATTTTTTCGAATAAGCTAACCGTACGCTGCATAAATTAAGATTAAATATGCCTACAATACTTTAATAATCAGTTTATTACCCTAAGAAGGAATAGGTTAAGCGTACGGCTTCAATAATTGAGATTAAATACAAATAAAGTTCATGACTTCATTTGTCGAGTTTGACAAATCAATAAATTAATAAATGAATTGGAATGTATTAGTAGTATCCTGCTTTAATGCGTATATTATTGCAATAGGATAGTAAAATATATAGTTTTGTTAATTCGTCGAACTATTTTAATAAAATTAACAAGGAATTAGTTGTTGTGAGAATTTTGTTGAAGTAAGTAAATTGTACGCTACATAGCAACCATAACTGGTTTATTGAGCAATAAATCAATACATGGATTAAAATATATCAGTAGTAGTAGTTATAGGTTATATATTTGTATCTTAAATGTTACAGTAAATTATACAAGATTCATTCACTTACGGAGAGATTTATTGGAATAGGTTAATCGTATGTTACATTAATTGGGATTGAAAACGCCTTTTATTGAAGTAGGTGTGAAATAAATGGATGGGAATGTGTCGGTAATATCATGGCCTAATACATATATTCTTGCGATAGGGCAGAAAAATGCTACTTCAAATAAGATCAACTGTTTTATTAAATAATATAATATTGCGATAGATCAATAAAACTCTACGTCAATGCATAGTTTAGTTAATGATACAGAATTACCTACCTTAAGATATAATTTGTTGGAATACATGAATTGTTTCCTACAATAATTGAGACTGAATGAGCCCATGAATGATACTTCATATGTATTAATAGTATCCAATTTTATTAAGATAGGACGGTGAAACATTCATACATTGGTTGGTTAAATCGCCGAATTGTTTTAGTAAATTATACATGATTCTTTACATTATGGAGGAATTTATTAGAATAGGTTAATCGTACGCTACATTTAAATTGAAAATGGCTACGGTATTTTAAAGATTGATATATTGAAATAGATGAGCAGAATATCCTGCTTTTTTTAATATATTATTGCGATAGGGCAGTAAAACGTCACTTTAGTACATAGTTTATTTATACCGCCAAATTATTTCAAAAAAATTATACAAGATTCAGCAGGAATTTATTAGGGTAAGTTAATCGAGATTAAATACGCCTACGACATTTTAATGATTGATTTATTGCATTATAACAAAAAAAATCAATAAATCGATTGTGTTACGTTAGTAGATCAATAAATCTATTGTGTTATGTTAGTAGTAGCATTCTTTAATTTATATATTTTTGCGGTAGGGCAGTATAGCGCTACTTCAATACATAGTTTTAGTTTAACTAATTAAGTAATTACTTTAAGGACGAATTTGTTGGTTAATCATGTACTATTAATTTAGGCTGAAGACGCCTATGATACTTTAGTTTGATTTATTGAATTAGATGAGCAATAAATTTATGACTAGATTGAACTTGTTAGTATTATAGTATCCTGCTTTCCGGCATATATTATTGCGATAAGCCAGTAATGAGCTACTTCAGTGCATAGTTTGATTAAACCACCAAACTATTCTAGTAAATCATGAAGTTAGAATGTTGGTAATCTATTTAATGACCCAATAATGTTAAGAATGAATTAAGTTATTACTCAAAAAATGTATACCCTATGCTGAATAACTCAAACTTGTTCTAATTATTTTGGTCAGAATTGTTAGGATAATAATAAAACCGTAATTCCTTGTTGTTAATATCATATTGAGTTGTTCTAAATTTTCCGCTGTCAAAATAGTGTGTGTAAGAATCAAAATCAACAACCCCTATCATTCATTAACGCTCAAATGGCCGAACGCGCTTTCCTGCGCAAACAAACGTGAACTTTACTGCATAATTGAATAATTCCGCGTGCCGGGGAGATGTAAATATGAAACTATTGACCGAATCAAAGCGCTTAAAATGAGGAAGCTGTGGGCAAAAGCAATTGATCAAAAACGGGCCCGTTTCCGTACGACCAACCGCCCGTTCGTGTGTAATGGCTCAGCAAAAATTGACCGAATGGGGTTCGTTGCCCTTCCGCCTCCAGAATACACGCCCGATTTAATTAATCCCTTCAAACACAAAACTGAGCTCATTTCTTTCTCGAAATTAAAAATCTTCATATTTCACTATTTAGACAATTGTACGAGGTTAATAATGTTAACGTTAATTATTGTTCCCTGTCAACAACAGCCAGCTATTTTGGATCTCATCAGCGTAGAGTAGTTGGAGACAGGGAAACCGGTCCGTGGCTTTTGTTGACAGTGAACAATAATTAATGTTTACAATTAAAAAAACTTGGTAAAAGTAAAATTTAGTGAAACAAACCAAGTGTTTTTAATTAATTACCTATTATTCCACAATGTTTCACCACGAGGTAAATGAAAAAATCATTCATGAAATATTAATGTTTACATTATTATTGTTATAATTGTCGCTATTGACAGATCCCTTTATTGTCGTTATCCACCCATTTAGGATCTAGTGCAATGTTTAGACAATAGATGGCACTTTTATGGTAATATCGTAAATAATGTTCTTTATGGATTTGTTAAAGTTACCAGCTTTGGTCTACATTAGGCTTGTTGAGTTGGTAACCTTTAGATTATAGTTGGACACCCTAAACATTTAAAAATTTCGTTTTTTACGCAGTAATTAATTGTAATTAATTTGCCGAGATAGAATAATCGTTTCGCAATATAAATAAGGGGATAAATTAGCAATTAATTGAGTCATCATGACTAATAAGAGATAAAACGTCGGAGCGTAAACATTTTAATTCACTAATCGTTACATTTTTTAATCGACGGTTTACAGTTAATCTTTAGTAATACATCCTATAGTAGAGTTTTTAATTGTTCTTTCATGTAATATGAATGTGGAAGCTTTAATTTCTTGGTACAATTACAAGCAACTTCTTCGATTTTTACTTATAACTACTGCTTATAATTATCAAACTATAGTTTGTATGAAAAATAGAGTGATACTAACAAAGTTACTTGCGTAATTTATTTCCTTTATGTTTAAATTTAAAATTTTATTGGATTAGGCCTTGTGAATTGAATTCAACTGGCTTAACTGGACGCAACAAGCTTATTGAACACTGAATAAAACACTTACTATGTTTTTAACCACTATAATTTATTATAATATATAAATACCGCGTAGAATCTGTCGCAACCATCATTATGATTAAACAAGCTTATTCTCCACGAGTTACACACCTATTTGTACTTGCCGTTATAAAATTCTCTTATCTAACGTTTTAATAAGCGCTTTAGCAGGTGTTATCATTCACACCGCTCTTTACTGAATTATTAAGTGAGTGATCGATTATTTTTTTAATACTAATGAAAAATTCTTTTACGAATACGAAATCTACTAATATGAGTTTTGTTAATACCACGAAACAAATCACAACTACTTCTCGTGCTAATACACTGACAGACACGTGTTTCGCTCATATAGATCTCATCAGTGCATTAAAAATAAGCAAAACGATTATTAATATTTTTATTCAATTCGCTGATTGATTTAACAGTAACATTTAACGAACGTGTAAAATAAAATCCAATCAACTCATTAATAAATTATTGTGTATTTATAGTAGCCCCAGCCGATCTCCGGTTGTCGATAATGAAATATCCATGATGAACGTCATGTACAAGGAGAGGTTCCCGAAGGCGACCCAGCAGATGGAGGAGCGCCTGAACCATTTCATTAACGAGAACAAGTGCATGGAGGCAGGCGAAAACTGTGATTATTTTCCTATTGTAAGATTCGTGCATCATCAGGTCATCGAGGTCGCCAGAGATTGCTTAAACAAGTCGCAGAATAAGCTAATCACCAGTAGATATTTTTACGAGATGTCCGAGAATTTAGAAAGGCTTTTAACAGAGGTAAGTTTTTTTTCTAATAATATTCTAAATATTTAATAAATAAATAATTCAAAATCATTAAGTAATGATTATTTCCTTATCCTTACCGACCGTTTTCGAACTAATCAGGTCTCATCAGTGCAGTGCATGGATAAGAAAATGGAATTTCATTTCCGTTACCTTATGATCTTAATAGTGACTTATTTCTATGTATGAATATCCTGTATTATTTGATATAATAAATTATAAATTTGATTGAAGTCACCAAAACAACATGGCCGCTACAGAATACAAAAATTAATCATTATTACAACAAATATGCACTAGTTTCCTTATTTCAGACTAAAGAAAAATCTGAAGAAGCCGCCAACCAAGTAACGGGGATCATAAAGAAGCTGTTATTGATCATTTCGAGGCCGGCCAGGCTGTTGGAATGTTTAGAATTCGATCCCGAGGAATTCTATCATTTCCTGGAGGCGGCCGAAGGTCAGCTGAAGCTGCTGCAGGGCATCAAGGCCGACCTGCCGCAGTACATCATACAGAAGCTCGGCCTGAACCGCGACCCGATCGCCGAACTCCAGCAGGAGCTGCAGAACTGCAATTGGCCGTCCAACAGTTCATCCAACCGGTCGTCGATATGCCTCACCTCGACGCCGACGACGACGCCGTCGAACATCGCCACGAACGCCAACGCGAACACTTCGACGTGCACGAAATGGGGCACCAGCAGCAATCCCAGTGAACAGGATTACGAGGTAGTGAAGCTTATTTCGAACGGCGCCTACGGCGCTGTTTACCTGGTGAAGCACAAGCACTCGAAGCAGCGTTTCGCCATGAAGAAGATCAACAAGAACAACCTGATGTTGCGTAATCAGGTCGAACAAGTGTTCGCCGAGAGGGATATACTGAGTTTCGCCGATAATCCCTTCGTCGTCTCGATGTATTGCAGTTTCGAGACGAAGAAGCACTTATGTTTGGTGATGGAGTACGTGGAGGGGGGTGACTGTGCTAGTTTGCTTAAAAATATTGGCCCTTTACCACCGGATATGGCCAGGTTTTACTTCGCCGAAACTGTTTTGGCCGTCGAATATTTGCACAGTTACGGAATTGTGCATAGGGATTTAAAACCAGATAAGTAAGTCTATTATTTAGTATTTAATTAAAATCTACTTCGTTATACAAAGTATTAAGTATTTTTATTATAAAATCGAATGTCATTAATTATACTTCAAAGGGCGGAGGATGATTAAAAAGGGATTAAATTAAATCTGTTTACGTTTTAACGAGACTCACTATCCGATTACAATTCTAACGATTACAGAAAATATATGCTCTTATTGCAAATTTAAAATTCTCGTCATCACTTTTGTAATATAATAACAGATACAAAATAGTAATATAATATTTATTATATAGTACAATCCGATGTATCGAAGGTAAAATAATAACGCTATACGAGGGTCGATCAACAGGAAGTTTATGAAATATAAAATTAACGATTATTAAAATCCCTTTCCTCTCTTTTAGTGTAATATAACTACTGTGATCATTTTTTTAGTATGTAAATATAAAACTATCTGTTTCTTTTAGCTTATTGATCACGGCACTGGGTCACATAAAGCTGACAGATTTCGGCCTTAGCAAAATGGGCCTTATGTCGTGTAAGTAGTCCAATAATTCGGCCGTCGTTTGAGTAATGCGAAACGCTAACTTTTTGCTCCGCAGTGGCGACGAACTTGTACGAAGGCTACATCGACTGCGAGACGAAGCAGTTTTCAGACAAGCAAGTTTTCGGCACGCCGGAATACATTGCCCCCGAAGTGATACTGAGGCAGGGCTACGGCAAACCCGTCGACTGGTGGTCCATGGGCATAATACTGTACGAATTTCTGGTGGGCTGCGTGCCCTTTTTCGGCGAGACGCCCGAAGAACTCTTTGCCCACACTGTTAACGGTAAGCACGAATTCAGGGTTTTTACAGTAAGTATAAACGTGATATTTTTGGGATGTCTCAAGAAAATGGCGTAGAATATATATTTGGCACGCTGTTTAATACTCATCAAATAAAATACTAAAGTAAAACACTTATCATGAATGATGGAAACTGTTTTGGCCTCCGGTGGAAGTTTATTTTCTATTCAAACACTTTCTAGGAACTAAGATAGATAATACAAATGATTAAAATCTTGAAAAAGTATTAAATTACAACCCTTGATAAATTATTAATTACCACCATGGATTTGACTACGATTACAAATTCTAATAATTTAATAAAAAATAGTTAGACCTCCGCTAGAAAGTTATTTTCTCTTTAGGTAGATCCTATGAACTATGATAGACAATACAAATAAGTAAAATTTTAGGGAATCTCTAAATCCAACCCTTAATGAATTATTATTAAACATAGCCACGGATTTGACGACAAATTTTGAAAATTCAATGAAAAATATTATTAGACCTCCGCTGGAAAGCTATTTTCTAGTTAGATATATTCTATGAACTACGATAAACAATAAAAATAATTCCAATCTTGGGTAAGCTTTAAAACCAACCCTTAGCGAATTATTAAACGGATTTAACTGGACGACCAATTAAAAAAAATCAATTAAAAATCGTTAGACTCCCGCGGGAAATTTATTTTCTATTTAAACACCTTCTATGAACTATAATGGACAATATAAATATATAAAATTCTGGCAAAATTTAAAAACCAACCCTTTACGAATTATTAAACACTCCCACGTATTTGACTGGACGATAAATTTTAAAAATTCAATAAAAAAATAGTTAACCCCCCCCTGGAAACTTATTTTCTATTTGGAGACCTTTTAAGAGCTGTGATTAACAATACAGATGATCAAAATTTGACTGGATTTTTAAAACCAACCCTTAGCAAATTATTAAACTCCGCCGCGGATTTAACTGGACGACAAATTTAAAAAAATCAATTAAAAATAGTAGAATAGACTCCCGTGGGAAATTTATTTTCTATTTAAACACCTTCTATGAACTTTAATGGACAACATAAATATAAAAAATTCTGGCAAAATTTTAAAACCAACCCTTAACGAATTATTAAACATTCGCACGTATTTGACTGGACGATAAATTTTAAAAATTCAATAATAAATAGTTAAACCCCAGCTGGAAACTTATTTTCTATTTAGGGACCTTCTAAGAGATGTGATTAACAATACAGATAATCAAAATTTGACTGGATTTTTTAAACCAACCCTTAGCAAATTATTAAACTCCGCCGCGGATTTAACTGGACGACAAATTTGAAAAAATCAATTAAAAATCATTAGACTGCCGCGGGAAATTTATTTTCTATTTAAACACCTCCTATGAACTATAATGGACAATATAAATATATAAAATTTTGGGAAAATTTAAAAACCAACCCTTAACGAATTATTCAACACTCCCATGTGTTTGATTGGACGATAAATTTTTAAAATTCAATAAAAAATAGTTAAAGCCCCGCTGGAAACTTATTCTTCATTTAGAAACCTTCTAAGAGATGTGATTAACAATACAGATAATCAAAATTGGACTGGGTTTTTAAAACCAACCCTTAGCAAATTATTAAACTCCACCGTGGATTTAACTGGACGACAAATTTAAAAAAATCAATTAAAAATCGTTAGACTCCCGCGGGAAATTTATTTTCTATTTAAACACCTCCTATGAACTATAATGAACAATATAAATATATAAAATTCTGGCAAAATTTAAAAACCAACCCTTAGCGAATTATAAAACACTCCCACGTATTTGACTGGACGATAAATTTTAAAAATTCAATAAAAAATAGTTAATCCCCCACTGGAAACTTATTTTCTATTTGGAGACCTTCTAAGAGCTGTGATTAACAATACAGATAATCAAAATTTGACTGGGTTTTTAAAACCAACCCTTAGCAAATTATTAAACTCCGCCATGGATTTAACTGGACGACAAATTTGGAAAATCAATTAAAAATAGTTAGACTCCCGCGGGAAATTTATTTTCTATATAAACACCTCCTATGAACTATAATGGACAATATAAATATATAAAATTCTGGAAAAATTTCAAAACCAACCCTTAACGAATTATTAAACACTCCCACGTATTTGACTGGACGATAAATTTAAAAATTCAATAAAAAATAGTTAAACAACCGCTAGAAACTTATTTTCTATTTGGAGACCCTCTAAGAGCTGTGATTAACAATACAGATAATCAAAATTTGACTGGATTTTTAAAACCAACCCTTAGCAAATTATTAAACTCCACCGCTGATTTAACTGGACGACAAATTTAAAAAAATTAATTAAAAATCATTAGACTCCCGCGGGAAATTTATTTTTTATTTAAACACCTTCTATGAACTATAATGGACAACATAAATATAAAAAATAATGGCAAAATTTAAAAACCAACCCTTAACGAATTATTAAACACTCCCATGTGTTTGACTGGACGATAAATTTTAAAAATTCAATAAAAAATAGTTAATCCTCCGCTGGAAACTTATTTTCTATTTAGAGACTTTCTTAAAGCTGTGATTAATAATACAGATAATCAAAACGTGACTGGATTTTTAAAACCAACCCTTAGCAAATTATTAAACTCCACCGCGGATTTAACTGGACGACAAATTAAAAAAAAATCAATTAAAAATAATTAGACTCCCGCGGGAAATTTATTTTCTATTTAAACACTTCCTATGAACTATAATAAACAACATAAATATATAAAATTTTGACAAAATTTAAAAACCAACCCTTAGCGAATTATTAAACACTTCCACGTATTTGACTGGACGATAAATTTTAAAAATTCAATAATAAAATAGTTAAACCCCCGCTGGAAACTTATTCTCCATTTAGAAACCTTCTAAGAGCTGTGTTTAACAATACAGATAGTCAAAATTTGACTGGATTTTTAAAACCAACCCTTAGCAAATTATTAAACTCCGCCGCGGATTTAACTGGACGACAAATTTAAAAAAATCAATTAAAAATAGTTATACTCCCGCGGGAAATTTATTTTCTACTTAAACACCTTCTATAAACTATTATGGACAACATAAATATATAAAATTTTAGGAAAATTTAAAAACCAACCCTTAACGAATTATTAAACACTCCCACGTATTTAACTGGACGATAAATTTTAAAAATTCAATAAAAAATAGTTAAACCCCCGCTGGAAATTTATTCTCTATTTAGAAACCTTCTAAGAGCTATGATTAACAATACAGATAATCAAAATTTGACTGGATTTTTAAAACCAACCCTTAGAAAATTATTAAACTCCGCCGCGGATTTAACTGGACGACAAATTTGAAAAAATCAATTAAAAATCGTTAGACTCCCGTGGGAAATTTATTTTCTATTTAAACACCTTCTATGAACTATAATGGACAACATAAATATATAAAATTTAGGCAAAATTTTAAAACCAACCCTTAACGAATTATTAAACACTCCGACGTATTTGACTGGACGATACATTTTAAAAATTCAACAAAAATAGTTGGAAACTTATTTTCTATTTAGAGACCTTCCAAGAGCTGTGATTAACAATACTGATAATCAAAATTTGACTGGATTTTTAAAACCAACCCTTAGAAAATTATTAAATTCCGCCGCGGATTTAACTGGACGACAAATTTAAAAAAATCAATTAAAAATAGTTATACTCCCGCGGGAAATTTATTTTCTACTTAAACACCTTCTATAAACTATAATGGACAATATAAATATATAAAATTTTGGCAAAATTTAAAAACCAACCCTTAACGAATTATTAAACACTCCCACGTATTTGACTGGACGATAAATTAAAAAAATCAATAATAAATAGTTAAACCCCAGCTGGAAACTTATTTTCTATTTAGAGACCTTCTAAGAGCTGTGATTAACAATACAGATAATCAAAATTTGACTGAATTTTTAAAACCAACCCTTAGAAAATTATTAAACTCCGCCGCGGATTTAATTGGACGACAAATTTTAAAAAATCAATTAAAAATCGTTAGACTCCCGCGGGAAATTTATTTTCTATTTAAACACCTCCTATGAACTATAATGAACAATATAAATATATAAAATTCTGGCAAAATTTAAAAACCAACCCTTAGCGAATTATTAAAAACTCCCACGTATTTAACTGGACGAATAATTTTAAAAATTCAATAAAAAATAGTTAAACCCCCGCTGGAAACTTATTTTCTATTTAGGGACCTTCTAAGAGCTGTGATTAACAATACAGATAATTAAAATTTGATTGGATTTTTAAAACCAACCCTCAGCAAATTATTAAACCCCGCCGCGGATTTAACTGGACGACAAATTTTAAAAAATCAATTAAAAATCGTTAGACCCCCGCGGGAATTTTATTTTTTATTTAAACACCTTCTATGAACTATAATGAACAACATAAATATATAAACTTCTGGCAAAATGTAAAAACAAACCCTTAACGAATTTTTAAACACGTATTAGACTGTACGATAAATTTTAAAAATTCAATAAAAAATAGTTAACCCCCCCCTGGAAACTTATTTTCAATTTGGAGACCTTTTAAGAGCTGTGATTAACAATACAGATAATCAAAATTTTACTGGTTTTTTAAAACCAACCCTTAGCGAATTATTAAACTCCGCCGCGGATTTAACTGGACGACAAATTTTGAAAAATCAATTAAAAATCGTTAGACTCCCGCGGGAAATTTATTTTTTATTTCAACACCTTCTATGAACTATAATGGACAACATAAATATAGAAAATTTTGGCAAAATTTAAAAATCAACCCTTAACGAATCATTAAATACTCTCACGTATTTGACGGGACGATAAATTTTTAAAATTCAATAAAAAATAGTTAAAGCCCCGATGGAAATTTATTTTCTATTTAAAGACCTTCTAAGAGATGTGATTAACAATACAGATGATCAAAATTTGACTGGATTTTTAAAACCATCCCTTAGCAAATTATTAAACTCCGCCGCGGATTTAACTGGACGACAAATTTTGAAAAATGCTTTCTTTAATCTATGGCAATATAATTTATTTCAATTTTACAGGTGTGGATTTGTAAATTAAAGACCTGTTTTATCCGTAATTAATTTATTAGTTTCCTGATATGTTTCGGCAATTGCTTGTTGATGTCATTTTAAGTATATTTTAGAATAATTTAATAATATTTTAGATGATATTGAGTGGCCCGAGAGTGAGGACTGGTCGGTGCAAGAGGAGGCCAAGAACCTGATAGCCAACCTCCTGCAGCACTCGCCGAGAGACAGGCTGGGAATAGGCGGTGCGCAGGAGGTGAAGGAGCACCTCTACTTCAGCGGCCTGGACTGGAACTCGCTGCTGCGGCAAAAGGCCGAGTTCGTTCCCCAGCTGGAGGACGACGAGGACACGAGCTATTTCGATAGTAGGGTGGACCGGTACAACCACGACCTGGAGGACGACACGGACGACACCGACGACTCGCCGGTGTTCGGCCTGTTCTCGTCGTGTTCGCCGCAGTACAAGAAAGTGCATAGCTCTAAAGTAAGCCTGGTTACCGACGGCGATTCCACGATCGATTCCATTAAGATCATGACCTCTATCGCGACGACGCCTGATCCGTTAGAGGTATCGGACTTCAGATTGAAGGCCAGGCAAAGTTTATTGACGCCGGATAAAGATTATTCGGATATCATCCCGATGGATCATAGAAAGGTTTCGTTAGACTTGAATCGAACTGTTAGTACACCCGAATCATCTCAAACAGATAGTGATGATGTTTCTCCTCAGATACAGAGACGCAGGAAAAATGGTCATCCCAAAGAAATATTGCCTAAATTCTCGATATCGATCGAGGACGAGCACATGATCAACTCATCGCCGCCGACAAAAGACGTTGCTCAGGGCGAGCACACGAAACATACACCGCCGACGAACAAGGGTAAATCGAGATCTGTGGTTAAAAGTGCGTCCGCTTCAGGTTTGTCGCTCATGATACCATCCGATGAATTCCAAACACCACCCGCTAGTATTCATTCACCTGGAGGAGGTATTTCAGGTATAAGTGGAGGTGGTTCAAGCACAGCTAGTTCGAGGGATACATCACCGTGCCGGGAGTTGTCTCCTCTTGTTACTAGTCTTAAACCACCCATCATTATTAGAAGGGGTCCAAAAGGCTTCGGTTTTACTGTACACACAATCAGGGTGTATTACGGGGATACAGATTTTTACACTATGCATCACTTAGTAATGGTAAGTTAAGTTGTGGAGCTCGTTTCGCACATTTCTCATATTTTATTGTGTAGGCCGTCGATGAGGGAAGTCCTGCGTTTGAGGCTGGTTTGCGTCCTGCTGACTTGATAACACATATTAACGGAGAAGCCGTGCAAGGTTTATATCACACGCAAGTACTTCAGTTGTTGTTAGGAGGAGCAGAACATGTAAGCTTAAGAGCGACGCCATTAGAACAAACGTCCATACAGAGTGGAGGAAGGAAACGTGAGCCCGGACAAAGTAAACTCGCAAAACGAAGTTTGCATAGGCAACGAAAACAAAAGCGTGATAATGAGAAAAGAAGGAAAACCTCGCTGTTCAGACGAATAAGTAGTAAGCGTGCAAGTGTAGAGATGCAACAGGTAATTATGTAATATTGCATTTTTCTGTGAGGTGTTTTACGAGTTTATTTTATAGATGGCAGCTAGTATACAGTCACCATTAAGTGTAACACCGAGCCGTAGTTTTTCATCATTTCCTAGGAGCCAAGATAGCTCAAGCACACTCAGGAGCAACGCATCTAACCGGACAAGTTTATCGCCGTCGGACTCTTTCAGCCAACACTCAAGCAGTTCTTCGTCACAATCACCGTCCAGCTCACCGAGTCAAACTCCTGCAGTCAGCAATCGTAATAAACAACATTATCAAAGACCATCTACTTTGCATGGCTTAAAACACAAATTGCATTCAAACACATGTTCAAAAAATTTACATGCTGCTAGTCCAGCAAATGTGCCGAATAGGCGGAAATCAGTAGGTCACATACCATTATCACCACTTGCTAGAACTCCATCGCCCTCGCCTTTACCTGCTTCACCCACCAGATCACCAAGTCCATTGGCTTTTCCAGTTGGGCATCAGCCAGGCAGCTCAAATACAACACAATCATATAGCCCGAATTCCTGCGGAACCTCATCAAACACAACCGGTGCGGCAATATGCGCGTCCACCGTGCCCTGCACACAAACAAAAAAATCATTTGTAAGGGCCAAAGCTGCCGAACCCGGTTCGCCACTGCTAAGAAGAGCTTTATCACCAGACCGTCTGCATCCCCGCAGTGCTGAGAGTAAATGTTCCTCTATATCTCCACTTTGTTCCTCGGGTTCCACCCAAGTAAAAGCACAAACACGCGGCGCCACCAGCGCCGTGTGGAGGCCGAATTCTCAGCCAGACACCATCAGAGATAAAGATTGTGATGTTGATAATACTCAATTGAACGAACCTACTAATCCGTCAACTGAAAACAATAGACTTTCTCTAACACTAGCTGGTCCTGGTGAGTTACTACCACGCATTGCCGAGGAAAAAGATTCCCCGACCAATGGGCAAGATCAAAAGAACCATCAGCCACCGTTAGTTCCCGCAGGGAAAGAACCTAAAAAGTCTGAAAGTATTAAAAGAGGAACCTCGAAGGCTGAAGAGGCAGCTAAAAAAGACGATGATGTAAATAAGTCAAATTCCGCGAAAGAAAAACCAATTTCCTTTAAGAAGTAAAAACCAATCATTTAATTTGTAGAGTTGTTACAAAGTTTCAATTGTACCTGTTTGAGTAAATTGCAAATTTGAATGAAATGGAAGTGGAATGTCTACAATTAGTTTGCCGATTTGAGTAAATAATGTTAAGTTTTAAGAATCTAAATGTTATTTGAATTATTAGTGGTACTATGCACGGCGTTATAAACTGCGTGTGCCTAATTCTGTTTCCATTATGTTGTTAAATTTGTTCCCGTTTTCTCAATGGACAGGGTCCAATCTCTTGTTTTCAACTACTAATTAAATAGATTTATCTATACAAATTGTACATTATATGTACGGATGTGCATATATGTCTAAAAGCGTGATTGAAGATAGTATGTTGTGCATATGTTTTAAGTATATACATATATTTATATTTTATCGTAACTTTTCTCATTGTATAGTAAATGTAAATAGCTATTATATGTTTTTACATGATATTTTTCAGTGTATGTAACGTGATTTCTAGGTATTTTATGTGTTAACAAACGAATGTAATATTAATGGTTACTTTATTTTGTATATATTTATTAATCGGAAATCTCTAAGAATTATGTAATTCTCAACTAGATACATTTCTTGTTCTGTACGTTTAATTAAATAGCAGTGCAATTTTTTTTTTCACGAAAACGCATTATAATTATAAAAAAAATGCCCGTTCAACATTCCATAATTAATGATGTTTGCTAATTAACAATACGAATCCAGAAACAATTTGTCCCCCTAGCGAGTCCCTGGCCGTTAAGAACTTGTAGCTACAGAAAAATCTCTTTCGGTTTTTTCCACGTAGTGACGTTCGGTAGTCGATAATCATGTGTCATATGAGGATTCGTAGTGTCTCTAGTGTTCTTGAGTGATTATAACTTAATGTACTTAATATCGTTCAGCCGACATAATCCTACATGTATGTATTAATATTAACTGTAACATGCTTCTTTTTTTTACATTTGTAGTTTTTATTCATTTTTTTTTTATAAGCGTTACATTCCATTTAGTTCCGTCAGTATTCCACGAAGCCTGTTTACTAGTATTCCTATGTATTATGTATTTTATTTTTTCATTTCCTTTCGTGATCTATCTGAGTAAAGAATAAGAAATTCTATTTTGTTCTTATCGTCTATAAGTGTCCGTTTTATTACCACACCTACTATCGTTCTCTTTACAGCTACTGCACGGATTCACTTCACAAAATTTTTTCATATCTGCTAAAAAAAATGAGCGATGATGAAATTGCGTAAATAATTAAATCGTATTTTATAGTCAAAATAAAGTTAGGACTTTTTCGCACAGACACGTAAAAATACTATTATTGACTTATAATAATTTTTGATTGATTTTCTAGTGGATCAATAAGCAGGGAATTTCTATCAAATTATATTATCTATAAATGTTAAAAATAAATCGAAAGCGTTGTTTATTTTCGACGCGGTCTTAAATTTTTATATTTAGTAGTAAGGAATTTAGTTGCGGTTAAACCGGTTATTGAGTTATTTTCCCGGCGAATACAGAAAAGGTAACTGTAACACCACTACTATTTCATCTTGATGTACAGGTGTATAATTTTTTCAAGTATTAAAATAATTCAGTGAAATATAATAACTAACGCAATTAAATAAAAATATTTATTGCTATTTTTTTCAATTTATTAATAAATAATTTTAAGTTTTGGCTATAGTCCGTAAGATGGAGTAAAGAGCCCAAATTTCTATTACCCTTTGGTACGAAAAAAATAAATACCTGTAACTGGTAAATGACAAATTTAATGATTACGCCATTAGATGGCGCAATTGTTTATCGTGACGTAATTAAAATTTTAAAACAAACAAATAACATTAAATCCTTGCCAGAAGTAAGGGATGAAATAGTGTCCAATCTCCGATTTTAAAATAGAACATTAAGGTAAGTTTTCCCAGTAAGTAAAATAAGTTATAGTATTTAATTATTTCTTGCCAAACTCTAAATAATTGATGAAGTTTACTTCTTCACTAAATAATTTCGATGAGTTCTTCTCGTTTATTTTCGTTCTATGAAATAACGGGGACAGTAAATAAGTAAATATTTTTAATGTATGGAAAATTGGGGTGTCGGAGAATATAGTCATAAATGGATAGCGAGGGGAAACAAGAGTTATTAGTTGAATTCTTAGGGAGGAGGAAATTTGCAGTTGCTTGTAAAAAATACTATCGTTAAAGATATATTTATAAGATTCTTATGTAAATTCTAAAAAATACTGTATACAGGGTTTGTCCACAAAATTTTCAAGACTAATCGTTTCCTCAGCAAAGAATGAAAGTACTAGTTTAAGAGGCCGGCACTTAAGCTATTAAAAGGTAAGATGAATTACGAGTATAGGGTTTTTAAGTAGGAGTAAATTTTTTAGTATGGGGAAATTTTTAATGAAGTTGATAGATAGATTTTTTTTTTTTATCCTCACGAGGTGGTGTCGCTTAGCGTCCCTGCACTGCGGTCTCCGTGGTCCTTTTGTGCGCCTCTGGCTGTTTTACTCCTTTTGAACTCCTGTATCTTCTAAGAAGTCCAGGAGTTTCTGCCAGGGGATATTCCTTAGCTGTTCTACAGGAAGCATGGGCTTCCCGAGATTCGCCTTGCGTTCTTGTTTGTATGCTTCGCAAGTGCACAGTGAGTGTTCGGGAGTTTCCTCTTCTTCCAGACACCCACGGCATAGGGGGCTTTTCTCAATGCCCATCCTATGTTTGTGCTTGTTCAGGTCACAGTGTCCAGTGACTAGTCCTGTGATTTTTCTTAGTTTCAGTCTGCTCAGTCTAGACAGCTTCAACATGCTGTCAGGTACCGGACCATCTAGGAAGAGTCTTGTATGCCTCATTCCATTTTGGTTTTGCCATGCCTTTTTGTGCTCCTCTGCTAACTTGCGTCGGATTATTTCCTTTCCGGTTTCATGGGGTATACCGAAAGCGGGTTCAGGTCCTATGAATTCACCTGCTGCTCCTTGTTTAGCCAGCAAGTCGGCCCCCAAGTGTCCAATAATTTTTTGGTCCTTGGGTACCCTGTGTTTCTCTTGTTGTCGCCAGTGCGTCCAGTCTGTTTATGCAAGTCATGCCCAGCCTGGACTGCACTATCGGTGAGGCCAGCGCTTTTATGGCTGCCTGGCTATCTGTCATAATGGTAATTGGGGCCTTTTTTAAGTCCCGATTCCATTAAGTGATGAGCACACCAGTCAATGGCGGCTATTTCGGCCTGGAAGATAGAGGCATGCTTCCCCAGAGCAATCGCGAATTGTTTGCTCCGGTTGCAGCCTCCATAGATACCAGCCCCGGTTCCTTTAGTATTTTTGGCCCCGTCTGTGTACCAGATGGTTCCTTTACTCGTTCCCGGGTATGTTCCATTTGTCCATTCACTCCGCTGTGGTATGATCGTTTTAAATCTGCGGGATGTGTGTACGATTTTGGTGAAATCGGACCTCATTGTTAGTGTCTCTTCTTCTTGTAGTACTTTAAATGTTGCCGGTCTTGATGGCCCCATATTTAAAGTATGTCCATTTATGTGCATCCTATAGGCTGCCTGTCTAGCTTCCATCATTACAAATAAATGTAGTGGTGGTAGCGATAATATGTGTTCCATGGCTGCCGTGGGCGTTGTCCTCATTGCCCCAGTGATTAGCAGACACGCCTGTCTTTGCACTCTTTCGAGTTTTACTGCTGCACTTTTGGTTTGGGTCTTTTCTCCCCAAGCGAGCGCCGCGTATGTCACTATAGGTCTTATGACCACAGTGTATAGCCATTTGGTCATACTGGGTCTCAGTCCCCATGTGCGTCCTACCATCTTTCGGGTCGCAAAAAGTCCTCTCATGGCCTTTTTGCTGATGCTCTCTAGGTGGAAGTTGAAGTTCAATCTGGTATCAAGTATGACCCCTAAATATTTTACTTTATTTTTGATTGGAACTTCCATTTCATACATACGTAGTGATTTTATGTCATTGGTTTTTCGTCGCCTAGTAAAAGGGACGATCGCCGTTTTGACCGGGTTTACGGTTAACCCTTCATTCCTGCACCATCTTTCTACGATATTTAGTGCCTTCTGCATCAAGTTTGATACAGTGGTCCCAAACTTCCCGCTTACTAGAATGGTCAGATCATCTGCATACCCCAGTGCATATATGCCTGGCTTTCGAGTAACAGCAGAAGGTCTTCCATGACGAGGCACCATAGGAGCGGCGAGAGAACACCTCCCTGCGGGCACCCGCCAGCGACTAACGCTTCTGCTGTTTTTCCATATAGGGTAGTCGTCACAGTTCGACTTCTGAGCATCTTGTTTACCCATGGTCGGACTTGCGGGTTAATGGAGTTGAAGGTTGTGTTGTCAAACGCCCCTTCAATATCCAGAAAGGCTCCTAACGCAACGTCTTTGCATTGTAGGGTCCTTTCGCATCTGCTCACTAGCTGGTGGATTGCTAGCTCGCATAACTTTCCCGCTTGGTAGGCATATTGTTGACGGTGTAGTGGCGAGTCCTTTAAAACTCCTTCCCGTATGTGCCTCTCTACTAGTTTCTCTTGTAGTTTTAAAATAAATGATGACAAGCTGATCGGTCTGTAAGATTTAGCCTGGGCATATGAATCACGCCCTGGCTTAGGTATGAATACCACCATTACAGTCCGCCAGCTGCTTGGGATGTATGAAAGGGCAAGGCTTGCTCGCTTGCTCTGAGGATATCACATAGTGGTTTCCCCAGCGTTGCTATCCCCTTTTGTAGCATGATAGGATATATCCTGTCAGGACCTGGTGATTTGAATGGTTTGAACGTGTTAATTCCCCACTCAACGTCACCTGGTCTGATTATCATTTTCGCTGTTTCCCAGTCCCGTTTTGTGGCCCCTGCGTTGGGCTCGCTTAGGTCCTCGGAAACAGGATTGTCAAGTATTACAGAACCCGGGAAGTGCGTCTGCAGTAATACCTGCAGGGTCTCTTCTACCGAGTCTGTGTACTTTCCATTTTTGGTCTGCAATGAGCCGATGTTCCCAGCATGATCTTTGCTGAGCGTCTTGAGTAGACGGGAGCTTGTGGGTTCACTTTCTATGTCCCCACAGAATTTTTGCCAAGATTCCCTCTTGGCTTTTTTAATGGCATTGTTATATGCCGTGAGGGCCGTTTTGTGCTGCGCCCATTTACCGTTTCTCTTGGCTGTATTGAACAGTCTTCTGGTGCGTGCCTTAGCCCTATCAAGATCCTTGTTCCACCAGGTGACCCTGGTTGAGGTAGGTTTGGTAGTTCTTGGGCAGCTTGCTTCAAACGCAGTATTGATAGAGTCTGTGATGCTTTGCACCATGAGCTCTAACTCATGCGTTGTTCTCGCTACTGTTGGACAGTCCCCGATTCGGCTGGCTAGTACCTCTTTGTATAGGTCCCAGTCAGTTCTCCTCGGGTTTCTGTTTTGGAATTCAGATGCTTCTTCTGATTCGATATCGAATCGTATATATCGATGATCTGAGAGTGATGGCTCCTCAGATACATGCCAGTGTTTTACCATTTCACTTGCCTTTCGAAGTGTTATGTCAATTACTTCGCTTCGCACCGCGTTTACGAACGTGGGTACATTTCCAATATTTACTATTTCAATGTCATTCTCTAAGATAAAATCTAATAGTTTCTCACCTCTTGGATTGATGTCCGTGCTCCCCCATATAATGTGGTGCGCGTTGGCATCGCATCCAAGGATCAGCGGTATTCCCTTGTGGCTCCCGCTGTGTATCAGCCGCTGAATCTCGTCTGGCGGCGGTGGTCCTGGTTGGTCGTAGGGAAGGTAACCGGATCCGAGTATAAACTCCCTCCGCGTTCCCCTTTCCACTACTTCCAGCCGTGCTGCCACTAGGTCTCTGCAACATACGTCCCATAATGGCATTAAATTCAGTCCATGTTTTGCTATTATACATGCGTGGGTTACACATTGGTTCGGCGACAATCAGTCGCCTGCCCTGTATGTTTAACCCCTTTACTATTCCCTTGTGAAGCCATGGCTCTTGTACAAGTGCAATGTCAATATTTTCTCTTAGGATATATGCACTGAGGGCAGCAGATGCCGCTTTACAGTGGTGTATATTAATCTGTAGTTACTTACCCTTCGGCGATTCGGGCAACGGACTCTCGTCCATTGCTCCCTCTCCGGGCACTGGAATTCCTTCCATTGCTACCTCTTCGGTCTCCTCAGGTCTGCCGACGGTTTTTGCCGCCATCGCCCTGAGGGTGATGGTTGAAAGGCCGAAGTGCAACTTCTTCCCTTCGCCCACCTTCCCCCAAGAGACTTTGTCCATCAGTATGATGTACTGAGTTCCCTTGGGGTCCGGTTTTTTGTTGACTACTCTCCAGGTATCGGTGCTTACGTTGTTCTGCACCGATATTCTTTTGAGGAAGGTGGTGGCCTCTATTGGTGGTCCTGGAGCCCACGTTAGTACTCTCCTGGGTTCCGGTAGGTCCTTCAAATCAATGATCTGAAGTTCCTTTTCGTTCCCCAGGAGATTCTTCTCCTTGGCTATGCTCTCGAGCCATGTCCTGGTTGGAAGGTCGGAGCATACTATTCTCAGGAATCCCCCTTTATGGGTGCATTCCTGAAATTTCGGTGAGGCTTGTCCTTTCACCGTAGCATCAATGCTTTGGATTATCGAGGCTTTGATAGCCTCTGCTTCCTCTGCATTTATGCTCGTCTCTGTGTATCCTTTCGGTATTATAGCGAGCGCTATTCCCGTCAGTGTGTCACTGAAGGTTCTCTTTGCCGGAGGCGGAGGATATATATATATATATATATATATAACATATATATATATATAACAATAATTTTTTACAAAAAAAATTATCGCACATGGAAAGGCTTGGGTTACTCTTGCCAACTGTTACTTCAATGACACTGTTGTCACATAAGGTATCTTTGGTAGAGGTTGTTCCGCCATTTTCTTGCCGAGATTGGCTTATTTTCCTCTGAGAAGAGGACTTCAATTAGTAAATGGGTTAAAAAACATTAATTAATGTATAGAAGTTGATGGAGTTGTTTTCTTCAGGCATAAAGATTTGGAAAGTAGCCCGTTTTTAGAGGGGCAATGAATAGTTGTAAAATGAAGTGTAAATAGAATTAATTTCGAAACCTGACACTATTTCAATTTGTATGCAATTTTTTAAGACATCTTGAAATAAAGAATATTTGATTTGAAGGTTTATGGATTTATTTTTGGGGACTTAAGTGACTTAACGGCTAGGTATACTGGGTATAGACGTTTTTGTAATCCATCCGATTACAAACCAAGACTAACTATGCCGCACTTTAATTATTTCAAACATTAAAAAAGATGTATGCTATTTTTATGCACTTTTTTGCTTTCAATCAAGAAATCACGCGATGCTATTTTTTAATTGCATTTCGATACAGTGCCTATCGATTATCAGTAAACAATTTACAGATTTGCATATTAGTAATTGCATAACGTATCGATATTTACATTACGTTATATATTTACATGGTCAGTTGAACTTCAGATTGTTTTTTTTTTACAGCGTTCTGATAAGCGTGCATTCAGATAACTAAATATTTGTTTCGTGCATCTATGTAACGCCTGAGGTCAAACGACACGATAACTATTACAACATCAATGTTGCTAATCTTCGAACTTGCACGATAAAGTGGTTAACTTGCCATTGCATATACATTGTGGGTCCTGTTGGAATCTTAGAATGAAAACAAATCGATTATAAAATAAAGCACTAAAAACCTTTCTTCACACAGTTTATTTGAAATACCAAATATATATTTCGGACACAAAGTGACCATTATCAATGGTTTAATTAATTTACTAAAACAAATCATCATTTGTTATTACATTGATGTGGGTTTTTTGAATTTAAAACAAATTTTTCTTGATATTTTGCACATAGAGAAAAAATGTGCTGATGGCTTTTATTGAAAAACTCACTGTTTCAACCACAATTAATAGTGTAAGTATAGATTATTACGTAGTAACGTTGACAACATTGTCTTCATTAAAAAATTTAAACTATTTTAAGAGTTTGAAACGCTTAATAACTTAAATTACAATTAAATAGTCTATGACGCGTGTATATATGGTTGCTGTGTTTAATTTTTATAAACTAAACTATAAATTCAATTATTTAAAATAAGGCATTATTAAATTTTTGCGTGCTATATCTTAAAAAGGGCATACATTTTTCGATATTATAACACTTAAAGATCACATTTGAAAATCATCAAATATTCGAGTCGCTAAAAACAAAAACTGCGTTCTGATCAATAAAGAAAATATTTGAATTGAATATTCACTAAATAAAAAATTTCTTAATAATGCAAACTTTTTGCGGCGACGACAGACGAGCCATATTCCTCACTTAAGTGTTTCGCGATCAGTCGATCTGCGCGTCTCGAAAAGTAAGTGATTTTAAGGTACTTTTCTACTTTCCTACACATTAGAACCTAACAGTACGTTTACATAATTATTTTAATGAGATTCATTGCACTGGCTCCACTAACCATATCCGAAAATAGTATCCTTGATAAAGCGGCGACGATTGTATTTACGAGTATCTGCCCTACCTATCATAGGTTAAAGTTGATAAAAGGAAATATCAGTTATACTTGCTCGATACAACTTTGACGGTCACATTGGTGTAGCAAAAGTGCCGGATCGGACCGTCTTCGAATTCTTGCGTGGAACGGTGAGTGGCTTTTCACGCAGTAAAAAATTAATAACATCGCATTATAATATTGCTCATTACTGTTTGCGCCATGCTAATGTATGTAGTTAACCATGAAGATAGTAGCCAGTGTACGGCAAAACGCATATTATTCATTTCATAAATATTTTAACCTGCTTTGGTAACTAGAACCAACGAATTATTTACTTTTTTTACTAAAAAATATTTCAAACATATCGGTGCTTTTATTCAAAATCTATAACATGACAATAATAATATTAAGCAAATGCGGTTTTTAAACTACTCATTCAATAATTACTAATAAAATGAAAAATATTAATAATACAGTATAAATTTCATTAATAAACACTAACACTTTCTACACAAATAATGTTTATTTGAACTAGATCATTATTCTAAGTTTATTAATTAAATCTTCACTCAAGAACGAATTCAAGAACATGATTGATTTAAATTAAAAGTTATTTACTTATTCAATTAAATCATTTATTAACTAATAACTAATATCTTATTCGTTTTAGTAATAAAATTATTAATTACTTTTAGTACGCTATAAATTTAAAACCGTTTTTCGGCATATTAATAATTTTTCTGGAAAGTTACTTTTCAACTTTTATAAACAAAGCTTTTTCGAATCAATTTTTTAACTTTTTGTTTTTAAAAAGCATTATTCTTTACTGTATTTTTTATTTAATTTCCATTTGTTTTATTAGACTTTAAAATATAAGGCTGTATGACCGCGGATCAATAGCCTTTTGGGAGGATTTATTTCAATAAAGGTATATCGTCTTTTCTTGCCTCTAAAAATATGGATTTATGAAATTTTAATTATTGTTCCCTGCCAACAATAGCTACGGACCGGTTTCGATCTATTTTGGATCTCATCGGCGTAGCGCAGTTGAAGGCAGGAAAACGTGTTGTACCTTACCTCTTCGGGTAAACCGACAATCAAATGTCGCTGTTGACAGTACATTTGATTTGTGGGTTTGACGGTTTTGATGGACGAATTATTAAATTACTTTTTCAACTGTGACAGATGACAGATGATCAAATATACTTTCTATTTTTATTTTAACCTTTAACTGCCTCTTAAAGTCGGAAAGTTAATTTTATGTTGATTCTGACTAAAATTTTCAACATTTTATATTTTCTTTTCTGAATTTCTAATTATTTATGTAACACACGACAGATGACATCTGACAAATGACAGATAATAGATGATAGAATTACAGATGATAGATGATGAAAGTAAATTTTATTTTTTTCTGACTAAATTTGAATCAATTTCTAAAATTTAATCATTTTTTTCTGTATTCGCAATGATATATTAAACATATGACAGCCTACAGAAAACAGATGAAAGATGACATATGGCAGATGATGGTTTTAGATAAAGTCAAGTAAATTTTATTACAATTTTTGACTAAAATAAAATAAATTTTTAAAATTGTATATTTTTTTTCTGTATTTCCAACTATTTATTTAACACATGGCAGATGACAGCTGACAGAGAACTGATGACAGATGTCAAATGAAATATGACAGATGATAAATGGCAGATATAAAATGACAGATGACAGATGCTAGATGATAGATGACTGATGACAGATGCAAATATTAATAGCACTTTAAATGCGGGAAATGAATTTTATGTTTTTGACAGATAACCGGTGATAGATGACAGATGACAGATGATAGATGAAACATGACCGATGACAGATTAGAGATGACTGACGACAGATTACAACGACTCGTGACATTTAATAAATGTCAGATGGCAGACTAAAGATCATAAAGGATCAAATAAACTTTGTATTTACTTCAAAACTTTGAACAGTTATTATTAATAGAACATTAAAAGATGATAGATTTCAGATGATAGATGACAGGTGACAAATGACAGATGGCAGATGATAGATGAAATATAACAGATGACAGTTGACAGAAGACAGATAACAGATGATCACCGCAAGTGGCAGTTCATTAATAACAGAAGGCAAATTACAAAAGAGCTCAAATAAACTTTTAATTAAAAAAATGAACGGCAATTATTGATAGAACCTTAAAAGAATAATATTTACAGCTACTTACCAAATTTCGAGGGTTTTTAAGGCAAAGTAAATTAAATTTTTTTCCCAACTAAAATAAAAAATAAATAAATACATTTTTAACATCTTATTTATTTTTTGTATTTATAAATAATTATATAAACATAACAGAGGACAGCTCACAGATAAAAGATGACAGATTTCGTATGATAGATGACACATAACCACGACAAGTGACATACTATAAATAACAAAAAGCAAATTACAGATCAAAGAACTTTTTATGTTTTTCAAAACTTTTAACTCAAAAAACCTTAAATGTAGAAAGTTATCAGCTGACTTAGCAAAATGTCAGATATTACAGATGATAGATGACAAATTACAGATGACAGATGACATATGACATATTACAGATCACAGATGATAGATGACAGATTGCAGATTGCAGGTGACAGATGACAGATATTAGATGGCAGATGACAAGTGACATTTAGTAAATGACAGATGACAAATTATAGGTGACTTCTAACTGCAAATATTAATAGCACTTTAAAGGTAAAAGGTAAATTTTATGATTTTTCTGGCTTATTTTGTAACAAATGACAAATTACATATAACAGATTCCAGATGATCGCAGATTGCAGATGACAGGTGATAGATGACACATTGGCAAAATTTCGATCGTTCTCTTTGAGATAAAGCCAAATAATTTTTTTTTCTGACAAAAAAAAATCAATTTTTAAAACTGTATAATTTTTTTCTGTATTTCCAACGATTTATTTAACTCATGTCAGATAACAGCTAACAGATAACAGATGTCAGATGACGGTTGACAGATAACGGTTATCAGATGACAAATGTCACATGATAAGATGACAGATAACAGATGACAGATGACCAAGGCAAATCACATTTAATAAATGGCATTTTATACTTTTTATGTATTTCTAACTAATTATATATTACATGAGAGACGAAAGTTCAAAGATAACATATAACAATTGACAGGTGAAAGATGAAAGATGATAGATGACAGATTACAGATGATAGATGACCAATGACAGATGACAGATTACAGATGACATATTTAATCAATGTCAGATGGCAGATTACAGATGATAAGGGATCAAATAAACATTTTATTTATTTCAAAACTTTCAACTGCTATTAATAGAACCTTAAAAGATGACGGATGACAGATGGCGGATGGTAGATGACAGATGAAATATAACAGATCACAGTTGACTGCAATTATAAATAGAACCTTTCAGCTATTTTAGCAAAATTTCGATGGTTTTTAAAGTAAACTAAAATGAAATCAAGTTTCATCATTTCTTTTTGTATTTCCAACTAATTATATAACATATCATATACTTGTTTCTCATTAATCACTTGGTGAAACATTGTATTAATGTAGGTTTTAGATTAAATTAAAATTCACTTGGCTTGTTTCACAAATTAATAATTTATTCAACTAGTTTCGGCTCAAGGCCATTATCAAGAATGATCATTGAAACTAGTTGAATAAATTATTAATTTGTGAAACAAGCCAAGTGAATTTTAATTTAATCTAAAACCTACATTAATTATATAACACCTAACAGAGGATAGCTTACAGATATAACAGATGACATATTTCAGATGAGAAATGGCAGATGAAATATTATAGATAACAGATGACAGATGACAAATAACAGATAAAAGATGGCAGATGATTAATGACAGATGACCACGACAAGTGACATTTAATAAATAACAGAAGGCAAATTACAAATGACAAGAGATTAAATAAACTTTTTATTTTTTTCTTTCAAAACTTATAACTGCAATTATTAATAGAACCTTGAAAGTAGAAAGTTTTCAGCTATTTTAGGAAAATTTCGATGGTTTTATTTTTGATAAAATAAATTCCATTATTTTCCTTACTAAAATGAAATACAATTTCAACATTTTATATTTTTTCTGTATTCCTAACTAATTATATAGCACATGAGAAAGAACAGCTCAAAGATAACAGATGACAGATGTCATATTTCAGATGACAGATGACTGATGACAAGTGATCAAATAAACTTTGAATTTCAAAACATTTTTTATTATTAATGGAATCTTAAGGGTCGAAGGTTTTCAGCTAGTTTAGCAAAATGTTGATGGTTTCCGTTTTCGTTCAAGTAAAGTATTTGTTTTTTTATTAAAAATTAATTTTCAACACACACTGTCGAGCATAAAATTACAGTCAATCCGTTATTTGAAGTTATTTTAGAAATGTTTAGTTTTTTTCGGTTGTAACAGTTGACCAACTAATTTCTTGAATAAAAAAATAATATTTGTTTGTTCAAAGTTTATTGAAAGTAATGAAAATGAAAAATTTTAATTTTATTTACTTAGTAACGAAAGTGAAGTTTTTTATGCTCATTGCAAAACACTAACAATGATAACAATACACAAACAATTCGCAACGAACAGATGACACCATAGAAACAAAAACTATGCTGTCCTTAAACTTGCTTTTTTTTCGAAAAGAGCATATCAAAGTAAACTTGTTCATTTTCATTACTTAGCATATCAAATTAAAATTGTTAATATTCATTACTTTGCATAAACTTTCAACAAGAAAAAAATATTGTTTTATTCAAGCAATAGTGTAGACTGTTACAATCGAAAAACCACGTAAAAAAAAACTAATTATATAACACATGGCAGAAGACAACTCATAGATAAGAAATGACAGATGACAATTGACAATTGACATATGATAGATTTCAGATTACACATGACAGATTACCACGATAAGTAACTTTCAATGAATGACAAATAGCAGATGATAAATGACAGAGGATTAATGACAAACGACCATGACAAGTGACGTTTAATAAATGGCAGATGTCAGATTACAGGTGAACCAAATATACTTTTACTTTTTTTTTTAAATTGCAAATATATATAGTACCTTAAAGGTGAAAAGCTTTTAGCTATTTTTAAAGGTTTTTATAAAACAAAATTAATTTAATTTTTGTTTTGGCTTTTTAAAAAATAAATTTTCAACATTCTGTAATTTTTCTCTGAAATTCCAACGAATTATTAAACATATAGCAGATAGGAAAGGACAGATTACAAATGACACATGGCATTTTACAGATGACATATGAAAAATTACACTTAACAGATGACATATGGCAGACGACAAATGAACAATATTTTATCATTTTTTTCTGTATATTCATATGACATATGGCATATGATAGATGAAAAATATTTCATCTGTTTTTCTGTACTTCCAACGGTTTATTAAACCGATGGCAGATATAAGATGACACACTATAAATGACAGATGACAATTGATAGATGACAGATGAACAATAATTTATATTTTTTGCTATATTTCCAACGATTTATTTAGGAGATGACAGGCGGCGGACGACCGATGACAGGTGACAGGTGACATATGACAGATTACAGATGACAGATGACAATATTTTACCATTTTTTTCTATGCATCCAACGGTTTCTTTAACAGATGAAGATAAAAGATAACATATGACAGTTGACAGATGACAGATTACAGATCACTGATGACAGATGGCAGATGACAGATGGACAATATTTTATCTTTTTTCTGAACTTCTAACGGTTTATATAACAAATGGTAGATATAAGATGACACATTACAAATGACAGATGAACAATAATTTATATTTTTTGCTGTATTTCCAACGATTTGTTTAAGAGATCACAGATGACGGACAGATGACAGGGGACATATGAAAAATTACAGATGACATATGGCAAATGACAGATGAACAATATTTTGTCATTTTTTGTACTTCAAATAGTTTATTTAACACATGACAAATAAAAGATAACAGATGACGTATGATAGATGACAGATGGCAGATGACAAATGAACAATATTTTGTATTTTTTTCTGTACTTGCAACGGTTTATTTAACAGATGACAGATAAAAAAGGACAGATGACATATGGCATTTTACAGATGAAATATGACAGATTACAGATAACATATGGCAGATGATAGATGGACAATATTTTATCATTTTCTTCTGTACATTCAATGGTTTATTTAACAGCTGTTAGATTAAAGGATAGCAGATGACAGTTCACAAATGACAGATGGCAAATGGCAGATGACAGATGACAGATGATAGATGAACAATATTTTGTCATTTTTTTGTAGGTTTGGTGAAGAAAAGCGCTTGTTATGTTCCATATTTTTATTTATATTTTTTTGTAGTTCCAACGGTTTATTTAACACATGACAGATAAAAGATAACAGATAACATATGACAGATAACAGATGACAGTTGGCAGATGACAAATATTTTGTCTTTTTTCTGTACTTCCAACGGTTTATTTAACAGATGGCAGATAAAAAAAGACAGATGACAAATGGCATATGTCATTTTACAGATAAACAATATTTTATCTTTTTTTTCTCTGTACATCCAACAGATAAAAAAGGACATACGACAAATAATATATGGAATTTTAGAGATGACATATGACATATGACAAACGATAGATGAACCATATTTTATCATTTTTTTTCTGTACATCCAACGGTTGATTTAACAGATGGCAGATAAAAGATAACAGATGACATATGACAGATAGCAGATAACAGATGAACAATATTTTGGTTTTTTATCAGATGGCAGATGACATTGTGGCAGACGACAGATGACAGATGAACAATATATTATCTTTTTTTCTGTATTTCCAATGTTTTATTTATCAGATGGTAAATATAAAATAACACATTACAAATGATAGATAATACTTGATAGATGACAGATGAACAATAATTTACATTTTTTGGTGTATTTCCGACGATTTATTTAAGAGATGAGAGACGATGGACGACAGATGACAGGCGACAGGCAACATATGACAGGTTACAGATGACATATGGCAGATGACAGATGAAGAATATTTTGTCATTTTTTTATTAACATATGACAGCTAAAATATAACACATGATATATGACAGATAGCAGATGACAAATATTTTGTCTTTTTTTCTGTACTTCCAACGGTTTATTTAACAGATGGCAGATAAAAAAAGATAGATGACAAATGGCATATTACAGGTGACATATGACAGATGACAGATGAACAATAATTTATCTCTTTTTTCTGTACATCCAACAGATAAAAAAGGACAGATGACAAATGATATATGGCATTTTACAGATGACATATGGCAAATGATAGATGAACAATATTTTATCTTTTTTTCTGTACATCCAACGTTTTTTAACAGATGACAAATAAATGATAACAGGTGACATATGACAGTTAATAGATGACAGATTACAGATGACATATAGCACAAGGCAGATGAACCATATTTTATAACTTTTTTTCTGTACATCCAACGGTTTATTCAACAGATGGCAGATAAAAGATAACAGATGACATATGACAGATGACAGATTACAGATCACTGATGACCGATGGCAGATGACAGATGAACAATATTTTATTTTTTTTCTTTACTTCCAACGGTTTATATAACAGATGGTAGATATAAGATGACACATTACAAATGACAGATGACAGTTGATAGATGACAGATGAACAATAATTTATATTTTTTTGCTGTATTTCCAACGATTTATTTAAGAGATGACAGACGACGGACAGATGACGGGGACATATGGCAAATTACAGACAACGTATGGTAAATGACAGATGAACAATATTTTGTCATTTTTTGTACTTCAAACGGTTTATTTAACACATGACAGATAAAAGATAACAGATGACATATGACAGATGAACAATATTTTGCCTTTTTTCTGTACTTCCAACGGTTTATTTAACAGATAGCAGATAAAAAAGAACAGATGACATATGGCATTTTTCAGATGAAATATGACAGATTACAGATGACATATTGCAAATGATAGATGGACAATATTTTATCATTTTCTTCTGTACGGTTTATTTAACAGATGGCAGATAAAAGATAGCAGATGACAGTTGACAGATGACAGTTGGCAAATGGCAGATGACAGATGAACAATATTTTGTCATTTTTTGTAGTTCCAACGGTTTATTGAACACACGACAGATGGCAGATAACAGATGACATGTGACAGATGGCAGATAACAGATGAACAATATTTTGTTTTTCATCAGATGGCAGATGACATTATGGCAGGCGTCAGATGATAGATGAACAATATATTATCTTTTTTTCTGTACTTTCAATGATTTATTTAACAGATAGTAAATATAAAATAACACATTACAAATGACAGATGACAGTTGATAGATGACAGATGAACAATAATTTACATTTTTGATGTATTTCCAACGATTTATTTAAGAGATGAGAGATGACGGATGACAGATGAAAGGCGATAGGTGACATATGAGAGGTTACAGATGATAGATGACATATGGCAGATGACAGATGAAGAAATTTTGTAGTTCCAACGGTTTATTTAACACATGACAGATAAAAGATAACAGATGACAGATGACAGACGGCAGATGACAAATATGTTGTCTTCTTTTCTGTACTTCCAACGGTTTGTTTAACAGATGGCAGATAAAAAATACAGATGACAAATGACATATGTAATTTTACAGATGGCAGATGACAGATGAACAATATTTTATCTTTTTTCTCTGTACATTCAACAGATAAAAAAGGACAGATGACAAATGATATATGACAGATGTAAAAAAACAGATGACATATGGCATATGGCAAACGATAGATGATCAATATTTTATCTTTTTTTTTCTGTACATCCAACGTTTTTTAACAGATGATAAATAAAAGATAACAGGTAACATACATATGACAGATGACAGATCACACATGACAGATTTAACACGTTGACGCCGGCGTTTTTGTACCCTATAATTATTCATTTAAAATGACAAAATTTGGCTCGCACGCCTATGGTTGTTATGGTTGCTATGGAAGTGACTGAATTCCTAGATGCCCGATAAAATTATTTATTGTCACCATGGAAGTAATCAGTGACGTACCAAAAGCGTAAAAACTCGTGTACCACACATTACAAGTGACAGATGACAGATGAACATTAATTAATATTCAACAGATGACAGACGACGGAAGACAGGTGATAGGTGATAGATGAGAGATGACAGATAATATATTACATATGACAGATGACAGATGAACAATCCTTTATCTCATTTTCTGTACCCCAATGGTTTATTTAACAGATGACAGATAAAAATGACAGATACAGATGACATATGACAGATTACAAATGACAGCTAACAGATGACAGATGAGCAATAATTTTTTTCCGTATTTTCAAAGATTTATTTAAGAGATGACAGACGGCGAATACAGATCTAGGCGACAGATAACAGGTGACAGATGAGAGATGATAGATGACAGACTGCAGATTACTATTAGATATCAGATGATAGATGGCGACAATTAACATTAATAAATAACAGATGGCATGTAGAAATAGTGATAGCAAATCTAACGGAGGATAGATGACAGATAACAGATGATCTTACTAAAACCAGTCACATTTTTCAAAATTTAAGACCAACATTTCTGCAATAACTCTCAGCTGCTCCTTTATTAATTAATAACAATTAATAGTTCCTTAATTGTTTTTAACAAATCTAATACACATGTAATTTTTCTTAATTGACAGTTGTCATCTCAATATTTAAATTTTTCTCACTGTCTCTTTTTAAAACATGTTCTGCACTTTTTAAAATCCTTCTCTTATATAGAAAGAAGTTAAAAATGTATAACTTTTAAACTTTAAATAACTTGCTATTTAGAGAAAATGTTTAACTGTTAATTGTTCATAATTGTTGTTTTATAACATAATCAATTCTTCGTTAACCACTAAAAAGAGAGCAATGGCGTTTCTCTAATTTTAAACTTTCTTGATTGTCAATTGATTGAAAGATGAGAGAAGTCAAATATTAGATTAGATATATAATAGCTGATAGATGATAGATTTCAGTTTATAGACAAAAGAAAGATTATAACAAATGACAGGTGACAGGTGACAGGTGACAGATGACAGATGACAGGTGACAGATGACAGATGACAGATGGTAGATGGTAGATGGTAGATGGTAGATGGTAGATGGTAGATGGTAGATGGTAGATGGTAGATGGTAGATGGTAGATGGTAGATGGTAGATGGTAGATGGTAGATGGTAGATGGTAGATGGTAGATGGTAGATGGTAGATGGTAGATGGTAGATGGTAGATGGTAGATGGTAGATGGTAGATGGTAGATGGTAGATGGTAGATGGTAGATGGTAGATGGTAGATGGTAGATGGTAGATGGTAGATGGTAGATGGTAGATGGTAGATGGTAGATGGTAGATGGTAGATGGTAGATGGTAGATGGTAGATGGTAGATGGTAGATGGTAGATGGTAGATGGTAGATGGTAGATGGTAGATGGTAGATGGTAGATGGTAGATGGTAGATGGTAGATGGTAGATGGTAGATGGTAGATGGTAGATGGTAGATGGTAGATGGTAGATGGTAGATGGTAGATGGTAGATGGTAGATGGTAGATGGTAGACGATATAATAATAGATGAGATAGCTTATAGGTGATATAAAACAAATGACAGATGATAGGTGTCAGATGATAAAGAACAGCAACAAATGTCTGTCAGATGATATATTATAAATGTCAGATAATTGCCAAATTAATTGTGATCATTGAAACTGTAACTGACCAATGATAACAGTTTATTGTTAATTTAATGCAAACAAATTAATCGATATTTATTACGTTGATTTGAAGATTCTATTTAAGAAAGAGTTGTTTTATTATACAAAAACTGAAGGGTGTGACTGTGAGCACACGCCCACCCTACATATATTATTAAACTTAAACTGCAAGTATGTTTTCTTATTCTTTAGCACGTCAACTCCAACTAGTGAAAGTTATTTGAAATAAAAATTTACGTGGGTATGTGGCTCTTCAATCTATTTTGATATTTTATTTACTATATTGGCCTATAATTGAAATAAAAATTCAAATGTAGGGTGGGATTTGTATTTAAAAAATAGAAATTCGGATTGCGGTCACCCACCTAATTTAAACCTACTACAATTTAAATTTTGAAAACATTAAAACATTGAGACTAATACGCAAACAGTAATTAAAATAGAAACTAATTTGTAGGGTGGCTGGATAGCCTCTACGCTCTTTCCATAATCTGTAAATTATTCGCCAGAATTTTGCAAAAAACAAATTCAATTACAGACAGATTAAGCATTAATTTAGTTGACACTTGTTGAGTTACCCTTTTGATGGAAACAGATGTGTAATTTTGGCGAAGAAGAACATAACCAGTGTTTTTCCTCGCCAAAATTAAGGTTTAATTTGTAGATATTCAATTACAGACAATTTTATACTTTGTTACATTGAATTAAAATTTTATGTAAAAAAATAAAAATAACATTTTTAACTGCGCACTATTTTTAATTGAAATAGACTAGACTATTAATCGAGTGGAATAATCACCGATAATTAATGGGAAACATCAACGGCGACAATTATAAAATTAATGCGAAAACCTTTTAATTAAATAATATTCCTAGTGAAATAGCATCTCCAATAAATTCAACATGTCTTTGTGTACAACTCAGCTCAGCTCAGATGAGACTTACATAGGTTCTTTAAGGAGAAAAAAAAATAAATCACTATTTAATAATAAAAATATATAAATCCTTTACGCTGTAGAAAGTTAACTAATAATTAGAAAAAATAAAACAAATCCAACGAAATGAAATATTTATTTTGTTAAAATAAAATTTATGGAAATATGTGTAAGGGAATTGGAGCGATTTTAAAATTTTAATATTCATATTTTTAAAATATGCTCCGTTTAAACCGCACCTAATTACGCGTGATATTTTCCTAGCATGTAAGTGACAACTGCGCAACGATTTTGTTATTGGAAATATTAAGCCAAATATCGCCTAAAGAGAGTTGCGCTGTCGTTTGTAGCATTCCTTCACCTAATTCACCGTCGCGTTTTAATTAATAAATTCGGTCCGATTTTGAACATAACATAATATATTTAGACACATGTATTAATCACATATTAATTAAATGTAAACATCTATTAGTACGTTCATAAAAAATATAAAAATTAGTCTCTTTTTGATATTTGATAGACGAATTTAAAAAAAAGTCCTTCGCGTAATAAATAGGTGTTTAAATAGTGTGTGCTTGTGTTTGATATGTGATGGAATAATAACACGATTTATTTTCGGATTAAGTTTTTTTTATATTTATTTTGTTATAAATATACAAGGTGAGTAATTTTTTATTGAAACTCTAACACGAACTTGAAGCCTTTTTTTAATTCACGTTGGATATTGTTTTTAATAAATTAAGCACCTTTTTCAAACTTGTTTGTGTATCTTAATTAATTATGTTGCGTAGTAGTATAAAATAGATATAAAAAGTTAAATGAAAAAAATCCATCATTTGACATTAAAAATTGTTGGAAATTATGCATCATATGAACAGATTAAGGTCGTTCATGTCGTTATCGCTTGTGAGTAGATAAATTAGAAAAAAAAATACATGAAGTTTATCTCTTAATTATTTCATTT
This sequence comes from Ontholestes murinus, assembly GCA_963969525.1. Taxonomy (NCBI): domain Eukaryota; kingdom Metazoa; phylum Arthropoda; class Insecta; order Coleoptera; family Staphylinidae; genus Ontholestes; species Ontholestes murinus. The sequence goes on along the minus strand of OZ018399.1, from coordinate 41,618,893 downwards.
ATATGGTTACGTTTTTTTTACAAGTTCTACTTGTGTGAAAATTATCGCATTTATTTATTTTAATTCCTTACTTATGTACACGTTGAAATTTAAATTTACTCAACTATTATCCAATTTCAGTGCAGAATGATTTTTAATGGCACTATTTATATTTAAGATCGATGTTTTATTCTTGCACACTATTTATAGTCAACCCGTTATACTCGGATGATACTGTTGTGCCACTTACATAGACCTATAAATTATAGTTGTTAATTGAAGTTAATTTTTTTAACATTTGCTGCAAATTTCTTGAATTTTTCAACATTTTCTTGCTTTTCTAATTTTTGAACATTCTTCAAGAATTTTCCTTGCAACTTTTCTCCCATTTTTAATAATTTTCTAGGTACGTTTCTTCCAAATTCCGATGATATTTTCAGCATATGATGCAGATTTATTGACCTTTTCAGAATTTCTTCTTCAGATTTTTAGAATTTTTCAGACTTATTTAATCGAATTCATTTTTAAATTCTCTTCCATATTTACAGAATGTTTTAGGTATTTATCTTCTAAATTGCGAGAGTTTTCTTTAAAGATTAAGTAAATTGTAAGCATTTCCTGTAATTTTCCAGAATCTAAAGTGAAAACACTTTCTCTTTCTACTATTTAGAGATTTTTAAGATTCTCGTGCGTTTTTTTATAGAATTCTCCAAGAATATTTTTTTATATTATTATAATTTTCTTTAGAGGTTCTAATTCTTTTTCAGCATTTTTTCTTTATATTTCTAGAATTTTCCTTTACTTTCTCTTCTCGATTGGTAGTATTTCTTAGCATCTTTTGACTCATTTTTTAAGATTCTCGTATATATTTTGAGAATTTTCCAGGAATTCCTCTTTCCTCTGTTTTTCTATTGCTATAATTTTTTTCTTCATGTTTCTAGAATTTTTAGAGAATGTTCTAGGAATTTTTCTTCCAAATTGCGATAATTTTCTTTAAAGATTTTAAAATTTTGTAGCATTTCCTGCAAATTTTCAGAATTTTTCTCCAGATTTTGAGAATGTCTAAGCATCTCTTATTAAATTAAATTAAATTAATCTCTTGATTCATTTTTCATATTCTCGTATTTTTTGAACAATTTTCCAAGAATTTCTCTTTCAACTTTTCTTCACTTTTAATATATTTGAAACAACTTTTCTTTTGACATAATTTTCTTGCGGTGTTATAATTTTTTTAGCATTTCCTCTCGATTTATAGAACTTTTTAGGAGTTTCGTCTTTAAATTTCTAGGAATGTGTACCTTCATTTCGTCAAATTTCTACTGAACTTTCCAATATTTAGAGAATTTCTCTTCCAAAATGCGAAAATTTTATTCAAAGCTCTTATTGAAAATTTCTGGAATTTACCAACATTTTCTCCTCCAGATTTATTGATTTTTTTTACATCTCTTAACTCATCTTTAAGATTTTTGTACATTTTTGGAGAACTCTTCAATTTTTAATAATTCTGGAGGAATTTTTCTTTAAAATTCCTATAAATTTCTTTAGATGTTCTAACAATTTTCAGCATTTGTCCCAAATTTATTAAACTTTTCAGCATTTTCTCCTATAAATTTCTAGAATTTGCAGCTATATTTGGTCAAACTTATCCTCAACATATGTCGCAGTTCCGACATTAAAAGCAGTGAAATTACAAAACAAGTGTTTTATTTACCTTATATATATATAATGGATGAAAATGATGGTAGCGACCGTTACTATGTGGTAGTTCATTTTAAAAAAGGTTAAATGAAAATAGTTTTTAAGTTTTTATACCACTATTTATTGTATAATATACACAAACAAAGTTTACAATATATTATCAATTTTGACACAACTATAGTTTCGACCTTTGCAGGTCATTATCAAGTGTTGAATGAAGAAGAATACATGGTGTTAACAATTTATATAATGGAATTACCAAGTATCATTTTAAGTATTTCTCTTCTACATTTTTCTCTTCTACAGAATTTTACAACACTTTTTCCTCCAGATTTCTAGAATTTTCCAGCTTCTCAATACTCATTTTTAAAATTCTCGTACATTCTTGGAGACTTTTCTAGGAATTTCTTCCAATTTGATAATTTTGCAAGAATTTTTCTTTCAAATTTGCTATTAAAAATGTTTTGCAACTTAAAAGAGAATTTCCTAAAATATTCTTAAAATATGGAGGAAAATTTGAAGAAAAATTTGATGAAATGAAGCTACAAAACTTAAAGAAATTTAAAGAAGAATATGCTGAGAAGTTCTATGAATTCATAGAATATTTCAGCATTAGCATTGGATTTATAGAACTTCTCAGCATTTTCTTGTTTTGATTTCGTCAAATTCTCTTCCATATTTCAAAAATATCTAAAATTTCTCTTTCAAATTGCAATTTTTTTTAAGGTTATAGATTTGTTTAGTAATTCCTGCAAATTTCTAGAATGTTCCAACACATTCACCTCCAGATGTCTAAGATTTTTCAGTACCTCTTGACTTATTTTTAGGATTTTTAGGCAATTTTCCAATTTCTCTTCTAGCATTTCTTCCATTTTTGATAATATTTTAAGAATTTTTATTCCAAATTGCCATAATTTTTTTTGTGTTTCTAAAATTTTGAACATTTGCTCGAGATTAATAGAACTTTTCATTTCTTATGATTTCCAGAAAGAATTTTGCAATATTATTTCATCAATTTATCTTTCTTAACGATTCTTTAAACAATTATAGAATTTTCAAGATATCTATAATATTTCAGCATTTTTTGCTTAATTTCAAAAATTCTAGATTTTTTCCCCAATTTCTCCAACACTTTTTGAGATTTTTTCGCAATTTTTTAGTATATTCTTCAGATTTGTAGAATTTTTCCATATTCCCTCCTCCAAATTTCTAGATTTTTCCAAAATTTCTTGTTTCACCTAATAGGATACCTCTTCAAGTTCTATTTTTTTAGAAAATCGTTAATTATATCTTATATTTTTAGAGAATTTTCGAGGAAAATCTTTTCCAACTTTTCTTCCATTTTTGATAATTTTTAAAAAATTTCCAGCTTCATTTTGCCGAATTTCTCTTCAACTTCTCTTCCACATTTAGAAACTGTTGTAGTAATTTTCCTTCCAAATTGCGAGAATTTTACTTGAAGCTTCTAACATTTTGTAGCATTTCCTGCAAATTCCCACAATTTTTCCTCGTACATTTTTGGACTATTTTCCAAGAATTTCTCTTTCAACTTTTTTTCCACTTAATAATTTTGAAACAACTTTTCTTGAAGTAATCTAAAAACTTTCAGCATTTGCTTCAATTTATAGAACTTCTCAGCACTTTCTTCTGTATATTTCTAGAATTTTGCACCTTCATTTTATCAAATTTCTCTTTGACTCCTTAATATTTAGAAAATGTTCTAAGAACTTTCTAAAATATTTTTCCTACAAATTTTTGGAATTTATCAACATTTTCTCTTGAAGATTTCTAGATTTTTTTTAGCATCTTGGAGAATTTTCCAAGAATTTGCCTTCCAACTTTGTTTCAATTTTTGATAACTTAGCAAAACAAATCTTCCAAATTCCCTTAATTTTCTTTAGTGTTTCTAAAATTTACCAATATTTTCTCTAGATTTATAAAACTTTTTACAATTTTTTCTTTCTAACTTAATTACATCCAATTTTTGTCTAAGTTCTCTTCCATAACATTGTTAGGCATTTCCTGCAACTGACTCAAAATTTTTCTATCTTCTTCTCCAAGTTTATTGAATTTTAAAATATCTTTTGACTCTTTTTTGGCAATTTTCCAAGAAATTCTCTACTAAATTGTCATAATTTTCTTTAGGGGTTCGATAACTTTTCAAAATTTGCTCCAGATTAATAGAACTTCTTTTTCACATTTTGAGAATGTTCTAAGAATTTCCCTTCCAAATTGCGAGAAATTTCTTTAATGGTTCTAAAATATTTTAAGAATTTTGAATTTATTAAATTTTAAAACATCTTTTGACTTTTTTTGCGATTCTCGTACTTTTTTGACAATTTGCTAAGAATTTCTCTTCCAAATTGTCATAATTTTCTTTAGGGGTTCTATAACTTTTCAGAATTTGCTCCAGATTAACAGAACTTCTTTTCCACATTTTGAGAATGATCTAGGAATTTCCCTTCCAAATTGGGGGAATTTTCTCTAAGTGTTCCAAAATCCAGAAGCAATTCCTGCAAATTTCCAAAATTCTTCTCTAGATTTTGAAAATTTTGGAGCATTTCCTGAAAATTTCTAAAATTTTCCTCTAGATTTTGAGAATTTTTAAGCAACTCCTGACTCAAAATTTTCCAATATCTTCTTTTCCACATTTTGAGAATTTTTTTTCCAAATTACGAGAATTTCATTTAAATGTTCTAAAATCTTGTAGCATTTCCTGCAAATTTCCAAAATTTTTTGAAGCAACTCTTGACCCAAAATTTTCCAAAATCATCTTCAAGTTTATTGAATTATATTTTACGTTTCTTGTACTTTTTTTGTAATCTTCTAAGAATTTCTCTTCCAAATTGTCATAATTTCCTTTAAGGTTCTATGACTTTTCAGAATTTGCTCCAGATTAATAGAACTTCTTTTCCACATTTTGAGAATGATCTAGGAATTTCCCTTCCAAAACAAGTGTTTTATTTACCTTATATATATATATATATATATATATATATATATATATATATATATATATATATATATATATATAACGGAATTACCAAATATCAGTTTTAAGTATTTCTCTTCTACATTTTTGTTAGGATTTCCTGCAATTTTTTGAATTTTACAACACTTTTTCCTCCAGATTTCTAGAATTTTCCAGCATCTCAATACTCATTTTTAAAATTCTCGTACATTTTTGGAGACTTTTCTAGGAATTTCTTCCAATTTGATAATTTTGCAAGAATTTTTCTTTCAAATTGCTATTAAAAAAATTTTGCAACTTGAAAGAGAAATTCCTAAAATATTCTTTAAATATGGAAGAAAAATTTGATGAAATGAAGCTGCAAAACTCTAGAAATTTAAAGAAGAAAATGCTGAGAAGTTCTATGAATTCATAGAATATTTCAGCATTAGCATTGGATTCATAGAACTTCTCACCATTTTCTTGTTTTCATTTCGTCAAATTCTTCTTCAAATTATCTTCCATATTTAAAAAATATCTAAAATTTCTCTTTTAAATTACATTTTTTAAGTTTATAGATTTATTAGTAATTCCTGCAAATTTCTAGAATTTTCCAACACATTCACCTCCAGATTTCTAAGATTTTTCAGTATCTCTTGACTCATATTTAGGATTTTTGGGCAATTTTCCAATTTCTCTTTTAACATTTCTTCCATTTTTTATAATATTTTAAGAATTTTTCTTCCAAATTGACATAATTTTAATGTTTCCAATATTTTCAGCACTTTTCTTTTCTTATGATTTCTAGAAAAAAATTTGCAGCTTGATTTCGTCTAGTTTCTCTTCCATCGATTTGTAGGAATTTGCCTTTCTTAAAGATTCTTTAAAGAATTCTATAATTTTCAATATATCTATAATATTTCAGCATTTTTTGCCTAATTTCAAATAATCTAGATTTTTTCCCTAATTTCTCCTACACTTTTTTTCATTTCATTTTTCACGATTTTCTAAAAATTTTGAACTCGAAGAGGTATCCTAAAAGATAAAACAAGAAATTTTGGAAAAACCAAAAATTTGGAGAAGGGAATATGGAAAAAAATCTACAAATCTGAAGAATTTGTATATTGATTTTCTAAAAATTTTGAATTCGAAGAGATATCCTATAAGATAAAACAAGAAATTTTGTGAAAAATCTAGAAATTTGGAGAAGGGAATATGGAAAAAAAATCTACAAATCTGAAGAATTTGTATATTCTTCAGATTTGTAGATTTTTTTCCATATTCCCTTCTCCAAATTTCTAGATTTTTCCAAAATTTCTTGTTTTATCTTATAGGATATCTCTTCGAATTCAGAATTTTTAGAAAATCGTCCATTATATCTTATATTTTTAGAGAATTTTTGAGGAAAATCTCTTCCAACTTTTCTTCAATTGTTGATAATTCTTCAAAAATTGTCGAATTTCTCTTCAACTTCTCTTCCACATTTAGAGACTGTTCTAGGAATTTTCCTTCCAAATTGCGAGAATTTTCCTTGAAGCTTCTAACATTTTGTAGCATTTCCTGCAAATTCCCACACTTTTCCTCCTGATTTTGAGAATTTGTAAGCATCTCGGCTCATTTTTAAAATCTTGCACATTTTTGGACAATTTTCCAAGAATTTCTCTTTGAACCTTTCTTCCTCTTTTAATAATTTTGAAACCACTTTTCTTCCAAATTTTCTTGAAGTGATCTAAAAATTTTAAACATTTGCTTCAATTTATAGAACTTCTCAGCACTTTCTTCCTTATATTGCTAGAATGTTGCACCTTCATTTTATCAAATTTCTCTTCAACTCCTTAATATTTAGAAAATGTGTTCTAAGAAGTTTCTAAAATACTTTAGCTTTTCCTACAAATTTCTGGAATTTATCAACATGTTCTCATCAAGATTTCTAGATTTTTTAGCATCTTTTGACTCATCTTTAAGATTTTCGTACATTTTTGCAGAATTTTCCAAATTCTTGGAACTTTGCATCCATTTTTGATAACTTCGCAAAACAAATCTTCCAAATTCCCTTAATTTTCTTTAGTGTTTCTAAAAATTAACATTATTTTCTCTAGATCTATAAAACTTTTTACTATTTTTCCTTTCTAACTTAATTTCATCCAATTTTTGCCTAAGTTCTCTTCCATAAAATTGTCAAGCATTTCCTGCAACTGATTAAAAATTTTTCAATATCATCTTCTCCAAGTTTATTGAATTGTAAAACATCTTTTGACTCATTTTGTGATTCTTCTACTTTTTCACAATTTTCCAAGAACTTCTCTTCAAAATTTTCATAATATCCTTTAGGGGTTCTATGCCATTTCAGAATTTGCAATAGAATAACAAAACTTCTTTTCCACATTTAGAGAATGTTCTAGGAATTTTTCTTGCAAATTGAGAGAATTTGCAAGAAAAAATTGTAGCAATTCCTGCAAATTTCCAAAATTTTTCTCTAGATTTTGAAAATTTTGGAGCAACTCCTGACTCAAAATTTTCCAACTTTATTGAATTTTAAAACATCTTCTGACTCATTTTACGATTCTCGTACTTTTTTGACAATTTTCCTTCCTTTCTCTTCCAAATTGTTATAATTTTCTTTAGAGGTTCTATAACTTTTCAGAATTTGCTCCAAATTGATAGAACATTATGAGAATTTTCTAGGAATTTCTCTTCCAAATTGCGAGAATTTTATTTAAATGTTCTAAAATTTTGTAGCATTTCCTGCAAATATCCAAAATTTTTTGAAGCAACTCTTCACTCATAATTTTCCAAAATCATCTTCAAATTTATTGAATTATATTTTACGATTCTTGTACTTTTTTTGTAATCTTCCAAGAATTTCTCTTCCAAATTGTCATAATTTCCTTTAGGGGTTCTATAACTTTTCAGAATTTGCTCCAGATTAATCAAATTTTTTTTCCACATTTTGAGAATGATCTAGGAAATTCTCTTCCAAATTGGAGGAATAGTGTTCCAAAATCCAGAAGCAATTCCTGCAAATTTCCAAAATCCTTCTCTAGATTTTGAAAATTATGGAGCGTATCCTGAAAATTTCTAAAATTTCCCTCTAGATTTTGAGAATTTTGAAGCAACTCCTGACTCAAAATTTTCCAATATCTTCTTCTTCAAGTTTATTGAATTTTAAAATATCTTTTGACTCATTTTACGATTCTCATACTTTTATGAGAATTTTCCAAGAAATTCTCTTTTAAATTGTCATAATTTTTTTTAGGGGTTCTATAACTTTTCAGAATTTGCTCCAGAATTAATAGAACTTCTTTTCCACATTTTGAGAATGTTCTAGAAATTTCTCTTCCAAATTGCGAGAATTTTCTTTAAATGTTTTAAAATCTTGTAGCATTTCCTGCAAATTTTTCTCTAGATTTTGAAAATCCTGACTCAAAATTTTCCAATATCTTCTTTTCCAAATTTATTGAGTTTTAAAACATTTTTTGACTCATTTTACGATTATCGCACTTTTCTGACAATTTTCCAACAATTTCTCTTCCAAATTGTCATTATATTCTTTAGGGGCTCTATAACTTTTCAGAATTTGCTCCAGATTAACAGAACTTCTTTTCCACATTTTGAGAATGTTCTAGGAATTTCTCTTTCAAATTTCGAGACTTTTCTTTAAGGGTTCTAAAATCTTGTAGCATTTTTTGCAAATTTCCAAAATTATCCTCTAGATTTTAAGAATTTTGAAGCAACTCCTGGCTCAAAATTTTCCAAAATCTCCTTCTCCAAGTTTATTGAATTTTAAAACATCTTTTGACTTTTTTGCGATTCTCGTACTTTTTTGACAATTTGCTAAGAATTTCTCTTCCAAATTGTCATAATTTTCTTTAGGGGTTCTATAACTTTTCAGAATTTGCTCCAGATTAATAGAACTTCTTTTCCACATTTTGAGAATGTTCTAAGAATTTCTCTTTCAAATTGCGAGAATTTTCTTTAAAGGTTCTAAAATCTTGTAATATTTCCTGCAAATATCCAAAATTTCTCTCTAGATTTTTAGAATTTTGAAGCAACTCCTCACTCAAAATTTTCCAATATCCTCTTCTCCAAGTTTATTGAATTTTAAAACATCTTTTCTCATTTTACGATTCTCATACTTTTTTGACAATTTTCCAAGAATTTCTCTTCCAAATTGTCGTAATTTTTTTTAGGGGTTCTATAACTTTTCAGAATTTGCTCCAGATTAATAGAACTTCTTTTTCACATTTTGAGAATGTTCTAGGAATTTTTCTTCCAAATTGCGAGAATTTTCTGTAAATGTTCTAAAATCTTGTAGCATTTCCTGCAAATTTCCAAAATTTTTTGAAGCAACTCTTGACTCAAAATTTTCTAAAATCATCTTCAAGTTAATTGAATTATATTTTACGATTCTTGTACTTTTTTGTAATCTTCCAAGAATTTCTCTTCCAAATTGTCATAATTTCCTTTAGGGGTTCTATAACTTTTCAGAATTTGCTCCAGATTAATCAAATTTCTTTTCCACATTTTGAGAATGATCTAGGAATTTCCCTTCCAAATTGGGGGAATTTTCTCTAAGTGTTCCAAAATCTAGAAGCAATTCCTGCAAATTTCCAAAGTTCTTCTCTACATTTTGAAAAGTTTGGAGCAACTCCTGACTCAAAATTTTTCAATATCTCCTTCTCCAAGTTTATTGAATTTTTAATCATCATTTGACTCATTTTAGTACTTTTCTGACAATTTTCCAACAATTTCTTTTCCAAATTGTCATTATTTTCTTTAGGGGCTCTATAACTTTTCAGAATTTGCTCTAGATTAATAGAACTTCTTTTTCACATTTGGAGAAGGTTCTATAAATTTTTCTTCCAAATTGCGAGAATTTTTTTGAAGGTTATAAAATCTTGTAACATTTCCTGAAAATTTCTAAAATTTTCCTCTAGATTTTGAGAATTTTGAAGCAACTCCTGACTCAAAATTTTCCAATATCTTCTTCAAATTTATGCTCTACTCTCTATAACTTTTTACAATTTGTTTCAGATTCACAGAACTTCTTTTCCACATTTTGAGAATGTTATAGGAACTTCTCTTCCAAAGTGCGAGAATTTTCTTTAAAGGTTCTAAAATCTTGTAGCATTTCCTGCAAATTTCCAAAATTGTCCTCTAAGATTTTGAGAATTTTGAAGCAGCTCCTGGCTCAAAATATTCCAATAGCTTCTTTTCCAAGTTAATTGAATTTTAAAACATCTTTTGACCCATTTTACGATTCTCATACTTTATTGACAATTTTCCAAGAATTTCTCTTCCAAATTGTCATAATTTTCTTTAAGGGTTCTATAATTTTTCAGAATTTGCTCCAGATTAATAGAACTTCTTTTCCACATTTTGAGAATGTTATAGGAATTTCTCTTCCAAATTGCGAGAATTTTCTTTAAAGGTTCTAAAATATTGTAGCATTTCCTGCAAATTTCCAAAATTATCCTCTAGATTTTAAGAATTTTGAAGCAACGCCTGGCTCAAAATTTTCCAATATCTTCTTCTCCAAATTTATGCTTTACTCCCTATAACTTTTTAGAATTTGTTTCAGATTACAGAACTTCCTTTCCACATTTTGAGAATTATCTAGGAATTTCTCTTCTAAATTGCGCGAATTTTCTTTGAAGGTTCGAAAATATTGTAACATTTGCTACAAATTTCCAAATTTTTTTTCTAGATTTTGAGAATTTTGAAGCAACTCCTGACTCAAAATTTTCCAATATCCTCTTCTCCAAGTTTATTGAATTTTAAAACATCTTTTGACACATTTTACAATTTTTGTACTTTTTTGACAATTTTCCAAGAATTTCTCTTCCAAATTGTCATAATTTCTTTTAAGGGTTCTATAACTTTTCAGAATTTGCTCCAGAATTAATAGAACTTCTTTTCCACATTTTGAGAATGTTCTAAATTGCGAGAATTTTCTTTAAAGGTTCTAAAATCTTGTAACATTTCCTGCAAATATCCAAAATTTTCCTCTAGATTTTGAGAATTTTGAAGCAACTCCTGACTCAAAATTTTCCAATATCCTCTTCTCCAAGTTTATTGAATTTTAAAACATCTTTTGACTCATTTTACAATTCTCGTACTTTTTTGACAATTTGCTAAGAATTTCTCTTCCAAATTGTCATAATTTTCTTTAGGGGTTCTATAACTTTTCAGAATTTGCTCCAGATTAATAGAACTTCTTTTCCATATTTTGAGAATGTTCTAGGAATTTCTCTTCCAAATTGCGAGAATTGCATTTCCTGCAAATTTCCAAAATTTTCCTCTAGATTTTGAAAATATTGAAGAAGTATTTCTTGTCGAAATTGTCATTATTTTCTTTAGGAGTTCTATATTTTTTTAGAATTTGCTCCAGATTAATAGAACTTCTTTTCCACATTTTGAGAATGTTCAAGAAATTTCCCTTCCAAATTGCGAGAATTTTCTTTAAAGGTTCTAAAATTTCTAACATTTGCTGCAAATTACCAAAATTTTTCTCTAGATTTTGAGGATTTAGAAACGACTCAAAATTTTCCAATATCTTCTTCTCCAAGTTTATTGAATTTTGAAACATATTTTAACTATATTTTGCGACTCTTATACATTTTTGGACAATTTTCCAACTTTTTTCCATTTTTGATAATGTTTTCTAGCATTTGCTATAGATTTATAGAGCTTTTCAACATTTTCTCCTTCAAATTTCTAAAAGTTCCCGCCACAGTTATTTTCTCCTCTAGATTTCTAGAACTTCCAGCATTACCTCATTTTGTCGAGCTTCTTTCTAAAAATTCTGGGATTTTCTAGCATCTTCTCTAACATTTTTATAAATCTGTTCGGCTTTTCTTGGTTTATTTATCAGATTTTTATCTCCTCTCCCATTTTTCAAGACTTTTCAAGATTTTAGATATATATTTTCAAGCATTTTAGAACAATCAGTTTTGTGGTACTTAATACAGCGTTTCAAGCGCATGCCGCATTGTATGGAAATAATATTGTTGACGAAGCCAGGTGCCTTGTATTGGACGGCAGGGCTGTAAACAGTTCGTAAAAGGTGAACCAATTCGATACGGCCGTAAATGCTTAACTGGGGCCACTAATTATAGTGCAGGCGTAGTCATATCAAGGCGTTAACTTTGCTTGGTTTCATCTGTTGTTATGCAGTCCGTGCACATATTAAAAGCTATGCCATTAAATCTTTTTACTGCACTCCGGCTTTGAGGTAAAGGTAAACGTAAAATATACGAGCTACTGGATTTTTATTTTTATTTTTGGCACGTTGCCATTTGATGCGTATGCATTTTTTAAACTGAACAGGTTCTACAGACGAATTATCACAAATCATAAACATTTAAACAATAGATCAACTTGGGTTGCCTATATACATGGTATACAATATGCGTGGTAATCAACATAAAATTTTGGTTGTAGGTAGCTTCGCACTATCAACAATGTTTTTGGCACCAAAATTATTTGTAATTGATGGTGTTAAAAAAATGCTAAAATGATCATATCCTTAAATTGGGTTGCCTATATATGTTTTAAGCTAAATAATATTTCTGAAAATTAACACAAAAATACTTCTATAGGAAGAGTAACATTGGCAGCAAGGTTTTTAGAGTTAAATTTCTAATAAAATCTAACTAAAAGGAATTATACTGCATTTCTTCTGTTAACTTTGGTTGCCTATAGATTTATAAGGATAAAAATAACTCTACATAAAATGTACAAACACCTAGTACATCAAAAGATAAAAGTTTTTAAAAATGAAGCAAACAAAATCACTAAACTGTAGAGCTATCACGATTTCAATTGAAGGTTTTCTTCATATCTCTACGATTAACATTGTTGGACCAACATCTTCATAACCAATGCAAATTCCAAAAATTATAAGCCAAACACCTAAACAATCAACATTCAAAAATTCGGAACCAAATCTACTGAAAAGTACTATGAGCAAACAAAATCATTAGAATGCAACCATCACGATTTAAATTCAAAGTTTTCTTTATATCTCTATCACAAATATTTTTGGAATAAAAATTTACTTTAGGTATCAATAGTACTTTCAGATTACTAAACAAAATCATAAGATTAAGTTATGTAGATCTTTTGTACTACCAACTTAAAGCAAATTAATTATTTTGGATAGATGGGAGGCTTTTAAGCTATTTTCCAATTGAAAAAAATTAATTACAAAGTTAACTAGTTTACCATTGTGGTATAATTGACGAATATCAATAAACTCCCAAATAAAACCTATTTAGAAAGTTCTCACACTTAAACGTGGGAACCTTATTGACATTAAGTCAGCGATTAATTAAAGTTTACGCTGAATATATATTCAATTTGAATTTGAATTATTGAACACTAATCATTCATAATAGTGTGTAATACAATTTTCGCAAAAATACCACTGACCTCGACGTCGACTAGCGTAAGAGGTTTGGGAAGTATTAAAGTGCTCATTTTATTTCCAATTGTTTTCAGAATCGCCGTAACCGATAATGACAGAGGAAATCGTGTTCAATAATAAAGACGGTGCGTAGAAAACATCAAATAAGCCGCAATCGTAACCGCATTTTATTAGGTCCCGATTTGGTGCTGCCGGCCGAAGACTTCAAAACCTCGAAACCGGACGGGCTCGTTAAGTTGCGGATCCCTGAAAATGGCACGGCCATCGAGACCCACCCGCCGATATCCATTCCCACCATGGTCAGGAACACCGTCAAAGAATTCGGAAGCAGGGACGCGCTAGTTTGGAAGACCGAAAGCGGCGAGCGGAAAAAATTAACATTCATGTTAGAAATATTCGTAGGTACCTTTCCTTTGTATTAACGAGTGTTGTTTCCAGAGAGTACGAGGAGCATATTCGGATTTGCGCAAAAGCTTTCCTGAAACTGGGCCTGCAAAGGCATCATTCTGTCTGCATCCTTGGGTTTAACAGTCCGGAATGGTTGATTTCGGATCTTGGAGCCATTTACGCTGGGTAATATTCTTCTTCTTCCTTTGTTGTTGCTGATGTTTGACTTTGTAGGGGTTTTGCGGCTGGTATATACACAACGAATTCAGAAGAAGCGTGCCAACACTGCGCAGAATCCAGCCGAGCCAATATCATCGTCGTGGAAGATCAAAAGCAGCTAAATAAAATTTTGAACATTAAAAACAACTTGCCACACTTGAAGGTCATCGTTCAATATTCCGGAAAACCTACAGTCGAAGGTGTTTTGGGGGTAAGTAATAAGTTAGGAAGTAGCACAATAATAATAATGATATAAGAGCATTACTCTGTAAATGGATTATTTGGAACAAGAGTTTTGCCCAATAACAAAAAATAGATTGACTGTTACTAAAATATATTTTTGGCATCTTTATAGCAATTACAAATTGCAAAAAAGTAATCTAAACACCTTTAACAATCAAAATCTTTCACCACTACCACGAAAATAAGAACAAATAAATCTGGAAATTTATCAACACAAATTTAGATTAATTCTGTGGTGATTTCAATGAAAGGCTCTATCATAAACATTTTTGGAAAACGCCCAACATGTTTATAGTAATTAAAAATTGCAAAAAAAGTGATGAAAACAGCTGCTATGACTTATTTTGATTAATATTTATGTAATGCGTTTTATTCCAGTGGGAAGAACTGATGGAAATTGGAAGGAAAGAGCCTGACCAAATCTTGGATGACGTCATCAAAACATTAGCCCCGAATGAATGCTGCACATTGGTTTACACCGTAAGTAAATAATTAGACCTCAGTTAAGGCCAATATTTAGGTTGTTAGAAGGAAAATATATTTTTGTAAAATATATATTTTAGTCAGGCACCGTTGGTAAACCAAAAGCGGTGATGATCAGCCACGACAACATCCTCTGGGACGCATTAACGATCAGTCAACGCTTACATCTAGTCCCAGGAGCGGAGGAAGTCATCAGCTACTTACCACTAAGTCACGTGGCCGCACAACTGGTCGACATATATTTGTGTTTAAATATCGCGGCAACGCTCACCTTCGCGGATAAAGACGCCCTCAAAGGTACACTAATCAAGACCCTCACCGAAGTCCAACCCACGCGATTTATAGGGGTGCCGAGGGTTTGGGAGAAGATCTACGAAAAGATGCAAATAATCGCCAAGCAAAACGGAACTGTGAAATCGGCAATTTCCTCCTGGGCTAAAGGGCACGCTTTGCAGCATAATATGAATAAAATGCATGGGTAAGACGAAATCGAATAGTTTAAAAACAAAATACTATCTAAAACAAATTAATATTTTAGAATAGACTCTAACACATGGGCTTACACGATCGCCAGTAACGTCATATTCAAGAAAGTGAAACAAGCTTTAGGCTTCAGCCGATGCAAAACCCTGGTTTCAGCAGCTGCACCAATATCGCCCGAAATTAAGAAGTACTTCATGAGCATAGATTTGCTGGTTTATGACGCTTTCGGTATGTCCGAGGCTTCCGGTGCTCACACCCTTTCCACCGACAACCAATTCGCACTAGCTTCCATTGGTCCGACCTTGCCTGGTGCTAAAACTAAAATTGAAAACCCTGACGATAAAGGGCACGGTGAGATCTGCATTTACGGCCGGCATGTTTTCATGGGGTACTTGAATGACGCGGAGAAAACGAACGCAACTTTTGACGAGGAAGGCTGGTTGCTCTCTGGTGATATTGGTTATATCGATAAGAACGGTTTGGTGTATATTACTGGTCGGTCCAAAGAATTGTTGATAACGGCTGGCGGAGAGAACGTTGCTCCAGTGCTCATAGAGCAAGTGTTCGTAGCGAACTTTCCGTACGCTAGTAACGTACTATTAGTTGGTGATAAGAGGAAGTTCCTCTCATTGTTGATCGCTTTGAAAACGGAAGTCGACGAAACCACGGCTCCTAAAGATGACTTGACCAAAGAAGTGCAAGAGTGGTTGGATACTATAGGATGTCCGGCTAAGACGGTTACGGAAGTGCGCCAGGATGGGGTACACGCGAACTTGCAGAAGGCTATACAGAAGGCGATTGATAAGACTAATCTCAAGGCGGCTTCGAATGCCCAGCGGATTCAGAAGTGGTCTATTTTGCCAGCAGACTTTTCCGTACCCACTGGTGAATTTGGTAAGTGTGATTATATTTTATTTAAATATTCTATACTATAGTACCTAGGGTGTTCTAAAATTGAATTGGAATAACATCGATAACAAAATAAATTGGTTATCATTGATGCTAAATGTATAAATAAAAATTTGTACCAAACCAAATTTTTAGTTGATGCATTTCACCCTATTGAACGCGCGAGCTGCTAAAATAGCCAATTATCTAAAAATTCGATTTTCATTTGTGTATTT
Source organism: Ontholestes murinus (assembly GCA_963969525.1). NCBI lineage: Eukaryota > Metazoa > Arthropoda > Insecta > Coleoptera > Staphylinidae > Ontholestes > Ontholestes murinus. Next base: position 41,602,899 of record OZ018399.1, on the reverse strand, counting down.
TAGAAAATATTCAACTCTTTTAAAGAAATTTACATTTTTTTAAAGTTATTGGGCATTTTTTCAAAGCTTTAAACTTTTTCTGCCCCTTTCTAACGCTAATGTTTGTAATTTAAACACTAAAATAAAACACTTACTATGTTTTTACCACTAAAATTCTGGTAAAATAGTGGTAAAAACATAGTAAGTGTTTTATTTTAGTGTTTATCATGAATTACCACATAGTAACGGTCGCAACCATTATTATGGTTTGTAATTTAGTTTTCATATGCTTTTTATATTAAATTGTAATGGTTTTAAGTAAATTTCTATGTCTTTTGAGAATTTTGGACAAATTTTCAATTGCTTTTAGTTTAAATTTCAACTCTATCAAGCAAATTTTAAACTATTTTTCAAAATATTTAAGCACGTGTGTAATAAACTTGTCAACTGAATAAATAAAACATTTTTGAAAGATCCAAAAAACTGGGTTGGTAATTGGGTTAGTAATTTTTAGAAAATCTAAAAAACCGTTCTGGTAGTTCTTTAAGTTAAGTTGTAAATCATAAATTAAAAATTTTGGAAAATATAAAAATAAGTGTAAAAGTTCTTAATTTAAACCTTAGAATCAAGAATTGAAACTGTGAATAATTTAGATATCTTACATCAGAAATTTTTTGACAACCCAAAAGAAATAAAGTCCACTTTTTTGAAGTCAAGATTTTTAGGTCAAATTTTAACTGGTCCAAACTATTGTTTTTTTAAACGGTGGAGGCTTCTGCTTCGTTATACATTATTCTTCACAAATAAAAAACTTTTTAACTAGAAGTCTAGTTTGATAATGACAAGTTGAAATTGTCGAAACTATAGTCACTAAATAAAGTCAGTGTTATACAAACCAAGTTAAAAAGTTTTTTATTTGTATTGTTTTTTTTTAATTTCTTAAGCACTTTTACAAAGCTTTCAACTTTTTTAGTCGAATTTTAAACTGTTTTTTCATTCACTTTTTAACATTTTTTTCACAGTAAATTTTTGATAAAAGCCCAACTGTTTTTTTTAATCAAACTGATTTCTTCAACTGTTTTTTTAGCAAACAAATGTTAAATTTTGTATTCTAGAAAGTTTTTTTATTTATGAATTCAAATGCTTTCTTTTAATTAATTTCTTTTTTATTAAAGTCTAGCGGTTTAAGAAATTTTAAAACCTTGTTTAATTTAAGCAAATTGTTTTTAGTTGAAAGAAATCCACTGTTAATGTTTTGAAATGATTTTTTTTTTTAATTTTCAACTGATTTTTTAGGTTAACGATTTTTTGCTAAATAAACTCAAAATAATATTTTGGTCAAATACCAACTAGTTTTTAAAAAGTTAAGAAAAAACTGTTTTTTCAACTTGAACTGTTTTAAGAAAATTTTGAAGTTGTGTTTTAGAAAGCTTTAAAGTGGTTTTTCAAGTTTCCATTGTTTTTTTTCATTAAACTGTTTTTTAAGAGTTTGTGAGTTTTTTTTCTGTTTCGTTTTAAAGTGGTTTTTCAAGTTTCCGTTGTTTTTTTATTAAACTGTTTTTTAAGAGTTTTTGAGTTTTTTTTCTGTTTCGTTTTAATAAATATTAAATCTTTTAATTCTATACTTACCTATTTTTAGGTCCCACCTTGAAGGTGAAGAGGAACGTGGTGACGGAGAAGTACGCGGACATCATCGATAAAATGTACACCTGAAAGAGCGGCGGAAGGGGTCCCAAAGAAAATACAGTATTTATTACAAATTGGTGGGTGACTTTACTTAAAAATATCATAAATAAATGCTGTGGATAACCTTAATTGTAAATGTTATTTTACAATGTCTTTTGAATAAATAAGAGAATGGTATACATATATGCAATATACACAAATAAATTTACACGTTTTACATTCGATATATAAATTATATATATCTTATTAAATATTATAATTTACTATGTAATAAAAAGAGAGTGTGGTATAAATTATAATAGATAATACGAGGTGGTTCATCTAAGGCGCAGTTCATTCATTACAGGTAAGTGGGTAATGAAATGTTAGCTGTTTGTACATCGGTCTGTCTCGGGCTCTTGTTGCTCGGCACTAGCACTACTGTCACTGTCAGTGTCGTTTTTACAGCACCGGCACTGCGAATGTCGCTTGCTGTGTTTAGTCCTGCTGTGGTGCTTGCTGCTGCATTTCGAGCGATACACTGGAGCGACGAGTTCGACTTTTATGTTAGCCGTTGCGGTCACTTTGGTTGTGTAAGGGCCGCTGGAACTCGATTCCGGACTGGAGTACTCGACGGTCACCTGAGGCTCCACCACTATGCTCTGATTGCAACTTTCCTCTGTAATTGTCGTCAGGCTGGGTTCGCGCGTAGCTTTAGTGGGTGCGCTGCGCCTGGACTGCTTCAGATACGACGAGTTACTCCGGGTCGGTTGAGGTTGGGAGGTTTTCGGTGGAGGGGTGGAAATCCGATCGGCGTGCTCAAGGTTCTGCAGTTCGCCTCGGGGTCCAATAATCGAGAGCATAACGGGAAAGAAGACCAACGAGTTAATCACCGAGGTGCACAGCGATATAAACAGGGAACGGAATATGTGACACTGGATGAATTCAAAGTTAGACATCGCTAGCACCATAATGCAAATCACCATCCCGATGTCACCTTTTAGGATAGTTTCCACGTACACTTCCAACGCTTTCCTGATCCTCCGCTCGCGACTCCCCATCGCACTTTGGTAAACAAACATTATAAGCATTGCACTTCGAAACACTATGATGTAATGCAGGGCGCTATTCGTTCCGGTTAGTCCATTGATGTTCACGAAACAAAAAGCTAACAAACTTAACAGGGTGCTGATTATCGGACAAAACATTTTGTTCCAATGCACCAAAACACAGGAAAATAATAGTGATGCAATTACAGTTACCACTAATTGTACAATCAATAATCTATCTAGTAATAGGAACTGGTTGAAGTATGAAAATATAAGCCCAACTGGGTAATTCTTCAAGCCGCGCGCGTTGAAACTATCCGATATCGACAGTATCTTCCGTAACGATTCGATAATCTTATTGGTGGTCTTTAAATTTTTCAAGTAGAACGGCATCTGGGTAAAGGTTAACGGCTGCGATTTCGGAATCTTCAAGTCGTACTCCGTCTTCGAACTATAATACTGAAACGGTTTTGGCATCAAATTCGCCTGCGAACTGGAATATGATATCTCATCATTACTATTCCACACGGATAAGTAGTTGTAGAAAGCTTTCGGGTCTATAACTCCGTTGTTTACGAGTTTCTTATTAAAAATCTGGCTTTTATCGACGGGGAATTCCACAATGCCAGTCTGGGCGAGCAACTTGAAAGCTAAGACCGCCTTTTCGGTAGCGTTTGGAAACCACTTCTCGCTATTCAAACATCCCCTCTCTTTATTCAAGTCAAACTCCTTTTGTAAATCAATCAGGAAATCTCTAAAATTCGCCAACCAAAAGTCGTTGTTGTTCAATCCACCGTTCGAGTCCTTCAACACGTGAGGCACTCTGGTCAGGGACGAGTGATACTCGTGCAGCAGCGGCTGGCTCAGCGGGTACTCCAGCTCAGTCGTGACGAGGTAAAAATTGTAGAAGCCGAAGTACCGGTTCTGCACTTCTAGGTATCTGTATTCCTGAGTTTGTTTCGGCAAGAAACTCGACAGCCGCACGTCGTACTCCACCTTCAGGCCGTTGAAGACGCAGAACACCGCCAGCCCCGCGTAGGATACGCACACGAACATCTTCATCACCGGCTTGAAGATGAAGATCGTCGCGTAGCTGTTCACCATCCAGACGCCGAAGCTGCGCTTCTGGTGGCAGATGAATTCCGACGTTAGCAGGTTGGCCTCGTGGTCCTGTAAAGAATTAAAATTTTGTGTTGTATTTTCACGAAATAAAAAACCGTAAACAAAAACAATAATTTAGTCCGATAATGATAATAAATGTAATCGATACTTGTTCTGCTCCTCTCTTGATGGAACCAAATTTTCAAATTAGGAGAAGTAAAACTCTTGTTATGTTCCATTTCTTTAACTGTAGAAACTAAAGAAATGGAACATAACAAGAGTTTTACTTCTCCTAATTTGATAATAAATGGTTTTCTAATAAGCCGGTGCTTTACAGCACTTATGGTTTTGTGGCGTCTGTTATATCTTGTTATTGTCACACACGGAAATTGCCATAGCTTGCGTAACTCGCTATGGCAATTTCCATGTGTGACAATAATAAGATATAACAGACGCCACAAAACCATAATTGAGCAGTAAACGCTATAATGGACAATTTATATGAAGGAAGATGATGTGAATTGGCTAATTGATTTTTTTTCAAGTTTATGTTAATAAACAGCAACCGACCGATGGTCTTGAAATAAATATCATATGTCAAGGTTATGTTGACTTTGAGGTGTGAATGGATCGTTCAAGTAAAAATTAATTTCATTAATACCCTACAAACAGCCTTTTTTATATAACATCGATCCGCACTTAGGAGTTAGGGAGTCCAAAGTGTTTCAGGTAAAACCCCCTTCACTGAGATAGCCAATCCGTAGCCACGAGCACGGTCGCGCATATACTAAGAGTCGTCTTGAAATATAGACTTGTCTGCTCCTAGGAGTTAACATTTTCCGAGCCTCAAATGAAGCTGAATCAATTCGACGGAGTCATTGAAAATTTTACATCTTAAATCCATACTACGAACGAAATAAAATACCCCTACATAGAGCCTGTTTTATTTATCAACGACTCGTACTTTAAAGTTAATGCAACCAGGGTCATCGCTTAAATTCAGACGAATCAATGGCCAGAGATGTTGAAAAAACGCTGAAAAATTTGAAAGATGCCATAGGTCTTTCAAATAAAAATTTATTTTTATTAACACCCAACACACCACATGTTTTATTCAACAACCCACCCTTAATCGTTAGCCGACCACCGCTCGAATTGAGTTTAAAAAATGCGGAGTTAGTTATTAGAAATTAAACCTCTAATCATCCGTACCACCGTGTGCGTACATTTAAACGATATCATGGAATAAATTTGTACCCCCGACACAACATCTCTCAACCCTTATTAGAAAACCCTTTAAATTGTTTGTCATAAAAAGAAATCAGAAACGGTATTTTAATCTTACATGCGCATGCGCGTATGGAAACTGCCTTAAATGGTATTAATTAATTGATATTGACTTACCCTTTCAGCGGTATTAGTAGTGTTTAAGTTTTTAACGTCAGTTCTGAAGCATGGGACGGCGGCCTTCTTGCACCTCATCTCCAGGGCGATCAGCGTGGGAAAGACCAGAATGACGGCGGCGTTGTGGAATACGGTAAGTACGGCGCACTGCAGCGAAAACACCCTAAGGGCGGTTATGGGAATCACGGCTGCCGCCAAGAAAATAGCACCGTGGCAGCAGGCCGATGACAACACGGAGGGTCCGACGCGCTGCAACAGGTCCGGCGGGGCGAGCTTCTTGTTGTGAGTGGCCAGTAGCAGGAAGGTTTCCCGCAACGAAAGCCCCACGCTTACGTAGGGCAGAAGCTGCGTGCTCAGCAGATTCATGGGTAGGCCGAGAAGGCTGCACACCCCCAGCCCGGCCGCCGCTGAGCTGGCCAGTATCAACACGCACAGGGCGGCCAGTCGGGAGTGTGATATCCAGCCGTACGAGGCGACGATTAAAAGAACCGCTCCTAGTTTCACATAGTCGATTTGCGAGTGCTCAGCTAGGACTCTGTTGAGGGTCGCCGTCGAGAATGTGTTGAATAAGTAGGAGCCCGAAGAGTTGCTCTTTGTTAGGTGTTCGACTTCCTGTAATGACAAAAAAATGGTCATGAAATATTGATTAATTTGAATTGAATTAAGTTAGAAATTACCTGCGAGAACCTCCGTTGCCACGCCCTCAAAACAGTGGCGGCCTTATCCTGGTTCCAACCGATGTGGTGCACCTTGTAGGTCTCCGAATAGAACTCGAAGAGCTCGTGCTCGCCCATCAGCTGGATGACGGTCTGCAGGGCCTTGGCCTGCTTGATGTGCCCGGTCTTATTCTTGACGGCGCCGCCCACGATCAGGTCCTCGGGCCAGTGCATGTACTTGGCGGCGAAACCGTAGCAGCCGCTCGTCAGCTCGGCACCTACGTCGACGGGGTGACTAGAATTCCTGTTGGGCGCCGTCGTCGGGCACTCGGGGTCCTTCGGGTTGAGGCACGGCTTCTCCTGGTACCCCGAGGTGATGCCCGCACGCCTGAAGTAGTCCTCCAGCGGGTGGTAATCGAACCGCGACTCCTTCTGCTTAATGTGGGTGACTAACTGGCTCGGGTTCAGGTTCGTCCACTTCACCTGGCTGCCTATACCGTATCTGAAAAGAATTATTTATGTTAACATATTAAAATCCTAAACGTGCATGGTTGCGATAACTCAAGTCTTCAATCGGATGGGTGGCAAGTGCCTTTTACTATTGGGATATATTATATAACACTGTAGGTCGAACATAGCGGAAGGACCACGTGGTCGATAGACAAACATTGGCACTATTATTGAAGTCATAGTAAAGTTATTAATAAAGTTATATTGATTTGATCAAGAGGTCAAAACGTGTCAGTAATTTGTTTTCTACCTAATAAAGTTTATATGGTTAAGATTAATTTAACATTATGTATCTAATGATTTTACTTTATCAGGAATTTTAAAACTCTATAATAAAATTCATTTTCCCTGTCTTCAACTGCGCTACGCTGGTGAGATCCAAAATAGTTCGAAACCGGTCTGTAACTGTTGTTGGTAGGAAAACAATGATTCACTGTTTTATATTATTATTTTAAAAAGAGTTCCGTATTTTAAAATTATTTCATATTATTTTCTTTAAATAAATAATAAATTTTAATAGAACAGTTTGTGTATCTATCTTAAATGGTTTATTTAATGTTTTGTATTCTTATTTTTTATTTTTTTATTGGTTTAATTGTATTTTGTAATTGAAATTACTTTATATAAAATTATAAAGATTTTTTCGAACACCAATTTATCGCTTAGTTTAAATTCCTTACGATGATATTACAATAAACAATAAATATGTAGACGAGTAATGTTTTCAATTCTGTTTGCACCAATCTAGTGGTTATATATTTAAATTTGTGTTTAATAAACCTGAATCTAATTTTAGGAGAATTAAATCATTGAAAAGTTGTGTACATTGGGTTGCATAACATAGAAGTAAATTAAAGAGAAACATAATAAAATATTATTATTGGTAGAAAAATAAACGCTAAAAAATAAATAAATAGGCATGAAACGTGTTTATAATTAAAATTATTTACGTAGATGACACGCTGATGAAAATAAAACTTTATTCACATTTATTTATAAACATATTTCTTCATTTAAGAAAACTTCAATGCTGAATGCATTTTTCTAGCAATTTATTTATTACAGTTTATAGGTTTGAACTTATGAAATAGGAATCAATTTTTATACGATTGATCGTTTTAATGAAATTAAATAAATTTGTTTTCAGGAATCGTATACGTACAACTAATTTCCATCTGATTTTCTACAAATACTTCCAGCCATATTACCCACTAGAATAAAAATATAGTGTTTATAAATCCCATTGAACTCATTAGCTTTAATTAATTTGGACGGCTTAAGTAAGCACTAAATGCGTGTTAACTTGTTAAGTGCCAGATTGGTGTCGTAAAATTTGCTTAATACGAGGCACTGAACGTCTGGAATGGTAAACTATGCTGTTGTTAAAAAAGCTGATATAGTAATAATGATTGTGGAGGTGTTTATTACTCTTTGGTACATTTTGAATACTCAATCACATCGTTATACCACTATACTATAGTTAAACGAAGCTGCCGAGTTTAATTTCATCATAATTATATTACATTTTATAAAACATATATGCATAATATATTGTATACATAATAACTGAAACTATCATTAAATTTCAGGTTGAGTAATGTGAAGTGTTCTATATAGTATGATGTATAATAAGTGAAGTAAGGAATTTTATTTCGTTAATCATAACTGAAGATATAATTAAAGGAAAAATCTGAAGCTGTTATATTATTATACTCCGAGTTCAATTGAACGATCATTTGAAAGCAGTGAGCTTCACCTATGATAACTCAAACTTTCTACAACTAAGAACTTTAAACAAGATTTATTTGTGGAATTAAGTGTTTCAATTACTATTGTAGTGATAAAAATAATGTAATTCCAATTTCAATCATGACAAAAGTAACATAACATTACGATTAATTAACTTCTCACTTAACCCGTGGTGAAACATTTTTATGTTAATAAAAGGATTAATTAAGCACTTGAAGTTAAAAATAATGTTTACAATTGTGTTACGGCTAAAGATTATATATTATATACTTATAAATTATAATAATTATATATTAAGTACTTATACATATAATTAAATATTATGTACTTATAAATTAATATGCATTAACACAAATTAAATAATAACAATCGTGTGAGATTTTACTTACACCGGACTTAATGTATTCGTGATTAAGGCATAGGTTACGCAAACAAAGCTGTTAATTTGCGCGTCGGATTTAAATAATTAAGGCATAATTTTGAACAAACATGGTGGCAAACCTGTTCCTCATTACAACCAGTTTCCTCAAATGATTGCATAATGGCAATTCACTTTATGTAAGCACCCACAGGTGCAGGCCCAGATTCGGGCGAGGGAATGAGGTTATGTACGGGGACGCTCTAATTCTAATCAATTAATTAATTGAAACGCTCACAGAAATCTACACCCAGTTTAAGTGATTATGTCAGGGCGATTTTATTTTATAAATGAGTTAAATTAAGTCGTACGGACAATATTCACGAAGGGGTGAAGTTATTCGAAAACTTTTGGAACTTTTAAAATATGATAGGTTATAAATAACAACCGAAATGAATTTTATTTATGGGTATATTTGTAACCTGTCGAATAGTTTAATTAATTAATTTGGTAATGAAATGCCTAACGGTGTTTTATATTATAATTTACATTTTTTATTACATTTATTTATTTCATCGTAATTAAACTACTTACACTGTTTAATAATACATTAATTAAACTGTTAATAGTTATAATGTTCAATATTACATCAATTAAGTTTTAATAGTGAGTGAATGTTGTTCGAAATGTACATTTAGCGAATAAAATTAATGTGTGAATAAAATCTTAACATAACTCATAAAATCTATTCCTTTAAATATTGAATATTGATAAACTGTGTTGTTGTCCTTTGTTTTTCTATTCAATTATCAACATTCTTAAATAAATAAATATAAATAATAATAATAAATATTATAAATTTTGCAATATTAAGTTACAAAGTTGTTAATAAATAATATTAAATAATAACATAAAAATGTTTCACCACATGTGAGAATTTAATTCATCTTAAATAAATGTTTGTTAATAATAGGGTTTAGCCTGTAAAAATTATGCCAAAAGCCTTGAATTAAATATCTTCTTCACATATCATGATCTTTAAATTAAACACTTGTTTTTAATAAACGCTAGAAATCGAAGTTATCATCGATGGACATCTCTTGATTTAAATATTTTTTTATTCGCACACACACACACAGATATGCAAATTCTTACATTTGTATATCTGTGTGTATGTTTGAAAAAAAATGCTAGGAAATTAAATTATAGATTCCTCGATGAAAATTCTACAAAATCTGCTGAAAGAAAATTCTAAATGATAGAAAAAATGCCAAAATCTGGAAGATAAAGTCCTTTCAAATCTTAAAAACCTTAATGAAAATTCTTGCATTTTGTAAGAGAAATTTCTGGTAAATTCCGTTAAGAAAGGCAAGTAATTTGAAAATTCTCAAAGATGGAAGAAAAAATGTACAAAATTGGTAAAGAAAGAAGATAAATTAGAAAATTCTCAAAAAATTATTAGAATAATTAGAATCGTTAGAAAATTCTAGAATCCCCGAAGAAAATTCTATAAGTTTCTGGTAAATTCCATTAAGAAAGGGAAGTAAGTTGAAAATTCTCAAAGATGGAAGAAAAAAATTTAGAAAATTGGTAAAGAAATAAGATAAATTGGAAAATCCTCAAAAAATGATTAGAATGATTAGAATCGTGAAAAAATTCCAGAATCACCGAAAAAAATTCTAGAAATTTGAAAGAAAATTTGATTACAAAAATTTATAAACTCTAAAATAAAATGGATAAATAAGTCTAGAACTATAGAGGAATAATTTTGCAAGTTACCAGAAAACTCCTACAAAACAAGACATTTTATAAGTAAAAAATATAGAAAAATTCTAGAATTCATGATTTTTTTTAGAAAACTAGAAGAAATAATGATGAAAAATTCTAGAACCTTCGAAGAAACTCCTAGAAATCCAAAACAAAAGATAATATATTCTAAAACTATTGAAGAAATTTCTTGCATTTCAGAGGAAAAATATCCGAAAAACTCCGAGAATATAAAGTGGAAAATTGATAGAATAAATGTAGAAATCTGGAAGAAAATTGCCAAAAAAAAGAGAATTTCTTTGAAAATACTCGAAGTTTTGAAGAATTTCCTATAAGATAAAGTGGTGAATTTTAGAAAAATATGAACAATTTTTACTTTCCTTCCCGATTTCAACATTTAATCAGGAAGGAATGACAAAATTGCTATAAAATTCAAAAACACTCGAAATAAATTCTAAAAATCTGGTAGAAATCTGCTGAAAACTACTAGAATTTTAGAAGAGGTTTTTTTGAAAAACTACAACGTTAGAATTTTACGGAAAAAGTATCTAGATGAAGCTAGAAAATTCTAAAACTCTCGAAAAGAATTCTTATAATTTGGAATAAAAATTACTGAGAAAAAAAATGTGAAAGATAAATTGATTGAAAATTCTATAGTAGTAAATTTTGATAAATTCCAAGTGATCAATTCTTAAAAAAAACTATAAAAAAACATGTAAAAATTCTGGAAATATAATCGCTTGAACTATAGAAAAAAGTTTTAGAAAGTTGGAAGGAAAATTAATTAAAAATTCTAAACATATATGAATATTCCAGACAAAACAAGAAATAGCATTAATTGTATTATTTGTCATTTGTATTTTTGTAATTGTATTTTAATTATTAATTAAAGTCGTAATAGTAATTTTACTCTGTAATTTCATCAGCCTTTAGACTGATGGCTAAAAATCGATGAATAAATTATAAATAATAGTCTAAATTCTCGAAGAAGAAGAAACTGTTAGAGAATTTAAGAAACCTTTCAGATATTTAAAAAAAACCAATGGAAATTCTAAAACCATCAAAATTCGAGAACCATCGCAGAAACTCTGAGAAATCTTAAACGAAAAATGAAATATTCTAGAATTATTGAAGAAAACTCTTTCATTTTGAAAAACTCCGATAATATGAAGTGGAAAATTGATAGAAAAAATGAAGAAATCTACAAGTAAATTGCCAAAAATATTTTAGAATTCTCAATTCTAAAAATCTAGAGCATAATTTTTGGGAAAATGCTGAAAGTATTGAAGAATTTTCCAATAAACTTTGATAAAATAATAAATGTTAAAAGAAATTATTGAAAAATACTATTTTTGAAGAAAAGAAAAATTTCGAGAAAAAGTACCAAGGTATTGTTGTCTTCCTCGATAATTTAGAAGAAAAAAATACTGGGAAAAACTCTGATAAAAAGATTCTAGAATCCTCAAAATAAAAGTTGTAGAAAAAATGGAAACTTCCAGAACCTTCGAAGAAAATTTTTGGATACTGAAAGAGAAACTTCTGGAAAAATCTGATTATATAAAACAATTATTCGCGGAACATTCTCGAAAATTGGGAGAAACAAAAATGAGGAAGTGTATCTGGATGTTCTTTAAAATTTCTAGAACCCTTGACCTTGGCAAAAAATTGTTGAGACATGCTCGAATTCTCTAAAAAATTTCTTACATATTGAATCCCATAAAATAAAGCAAGAAATTGTGGTAAAATAAATCTGGAAAAATTGCTGGAAAATTCTAAAATGTTCGAAGAAATACTTGTAATTCTTGCAACTTCGAAGAGATATTTCTGGAAAATTCCATCAAGATTAAGCAAGAAGTTGCAAATTTTAGAAAAGTGGAAGAAAACATTTATAAATAAAATAAAAATTGCTAGAAAATTCTGGAAATCGGTACGAAAGATCTTCTAGAACCTTTGTCAAACAAATCTAAAAAAACTGGAAGAGAAATTGCTGAATAATTCTAAAATTCTGGAAGTTTCCAGAAAACTCCTACAAAACAAGACATTCAATAGAAGTAAAAACAATGTACAAAAAATGTATTTTTATGAAAAAAGAAATATTGATGAAAAATGTAGAACCCTCGAATAGAAACTCCTTGAAATCTTAAACAAAAGATGAAATATTCTAGAATTATTGAAGAAATTTCTTTCATTTTGAAAAACTCCGATAATATAAAGTGGAAATTGAAAAAATGAAGAAATCTGGAAGAAAATTGTCAAACATATTCTAGAATTCTCAAAAACAAATTCTAAAAATCTAAAAGAGAATTTTTGGAAAAATACTGACAGTTTTGAAGAATTTTACGAAAAACTTTAATAAAATAATAAATGTTAAAACACAATAATGTAATACCATTTTTGAAGAGATGTTTTCGAAAGAAAAACCTGAAAAATTCCGATAATAATAAGTGAAAATTGATAGAAAAATGTAGAAATCTGGAAGAAAATTACCATAAATTCTTGAACAAAACATTTTAAAAATCTGAAAGAGAATTTCTTTGAAAATACTGCAAGTTTAGAAGAATTTTGCATTGAGGAAAAGTACCCAAAAATTGATGAGAAATTACTAAAGAGTTTTTGGAAGAAAAATTTCGAGCATTGTTGAGTAATTTAAAAGAAAAAAAATACTGTAATAAAAAGTTCTGGTAGAGAAGCTCTAGTAGAATACTCGAAAAAATTTTGGAAGAAAAAATGAAAAATTCTATATACAACTTTCGAAGAAAATTCTTGGATATTGAAAGAGAAACTTCTGAAAAAGATAAAACAATTATAAGTGGGAAATTCTCGAAAATTTAAATTAAAAAATGTTGGAATCTGAAAGAATTTGTTAGAAAATTCTAGAACCCTTAAAGATATTATTAGAAACCTAGTAAACATTGATGAAAAATATATTATTTAAGAAATATCTTGCGTTTTAGAGGAGACATTTCTAGAAGATTCCAACAGAAAGAACGGTAATTCTTAACAAAAAAGAAAGCTGGAAGAGAAATTCTAGAACCACTAAAAAATTTCAGGAAAATTCTAGAACCCTAAAAAATTCTAAAAATCTGAAATAGAAATTCGATAAGATTAAGTGGAAGATTTTTATTTTAAATAATGGAAACTGCTAGAAAATTCTAGAATTTCTTGCATTTCAGACGAGAAATTTCTAGAAGATTCCGATAGAAATAACGGTAATTCTTAAAAAAAATAGAAAGCTTGATGAGAAATTATAGAACCACTAAAAAATTGGCAGTTATAGAATCCTAAAAAAATCTAAAAATCTGATATAGAAAATGATAAAAATAACAAAATTTGCGAAGAAAAAAAGAAATTTTAAGAAAAAATATTTAGTTGTTGAAAGAACATTCTAGAACCTTCAAAAATTCTCAAAATTCGTACAAAAATTTGCTGAAAAATTCTAAAATTCTCAAGAGAAATTGTTGAAAAATATCAAAATTGTTGAACGCTTTCTTAATTTCTATTTTGGTATTTTTGGTTTTCGTTATAATTTAGATATACTTAGTTTAAATTATAAAAAAAATTGAAAATTCTAGAATCCTCGAAAAAATCTAAAAATTTGAAATGAAATTGTTGAATACCAAAATTTGTGAAGAAAAAAAAAACAAATTTCAAGGAAAAATATTTAGGTGTTGAAAGAAAATTCTAGAACCATAAAAAACCCTCACAAATTTGCTGAAAAATTATAAAAACCTTAAGAGAAATTGCTGAAAAATACTAACATTTTTGAAGGGTTTCATAAAGCTTCGATAAAAAAAGAAATTTGCAAAAAAGATTACCAAGAAGCAAAAAATCAGAGAATTAAAGAAAAATGTAGAAATCTGAATGAGATATTTGGTAGAAACTATAGAATCATTAAAAAAATTGATGGAAAATTCTAGAACTCTAAAGAAAATTGACGAAAAACAATAAAATTTGTGAAGAAAAAAAGAAATTTCAAGACAAAATATTCCTTCAAAAAATGAAAACTCTAGAACCCTCAAAAAATCCTCGCAATTTAAAAATTCCAAACATCCTTATAAAAATTTGCCAAAAAATTCTAGAACTCTTAAATGTTCTAAAAATCTTAAGAGAAATTTCTGAAAAATACCAAAATTGTTTAAGTCTCACAAAGCTCCAATAAAAAAGATAATTAACAAAAAAAATTACCAAGAAGCAAGAAAACTCTCAAAGAATTATAAACATGAAGAAAGCTGAAAGAAGAGATATTTGCTAGAAACTATAGAATTGTTTAAAAAATGCTGGAAAATTTGTGAAGAAAAAAAGAAATTTCAGGAAAAAAATTTAGTTATTGAAAGAAAAATTTAGAATCCTCAAAAAAATCCTCGCAATATAAAACTTCTAAAAATCTGTACAAAAACTTGCTGGAAAATCCTAGAACACTTGAAAAATTCTAAAAATCTTAAGAGAAATTTCTCAAAAATACCAACATTTTTGAAGGGTTTCATAAAGCTCCAATAAAAAAGATAATTTACAAAAAAAAATACCAAGAAGCAAGAAAACTCAAAGAATTAAAGAAAAATGTAGAAATCTGGTAAGATATATTTGCTAGAAACTATAGAATCATTCAAAAAATTGCTGGAAAATTCTAGAACAGAAGAACATCTAAAAATCTGGAATAGAAATTGTTAAAAAAACACCAAAAAATGTACAGAAAAAATTAAATTAGAAGAAAAAACATTTAGTTGTTCAAAGAAAATTCTAGAATCCTCAAAAAAAATCTTCACAATTTAAAAATTCTAAAAATCCTTATTAAAATTTGGCAAATAATTCTAAAAATCTTAAGAGAAATTTCTGAAAAATACCAAAATTTTTGGAGTTTCATAAAGCTCCAATAAAAAACATAATTTACAAAAAAATATTGCTAAGAAGCAAAAAAAAAACTCAAAGAATTAAAGAAAAATGAAGAAAGCTGAAAGAGATATTTGCTAGAAACTGTAGAATTCTTAAAAATTGCTGGAATATTCTAGAACCCTCGAGAAAATCTGGAATAGAAATTGATGAAAAACACCAAAATTTGTGAAGAAAAAAAGAAATTTCAAGAAAAAATTAATTAGTTGTTCAAAAAAATCTTCGCAATTTAAAAAATCTAAACATTCTTACAGAAATTTGCCAAAATATTCTAGAACTTAAAAAATCTTAAGGGAAATTTCTGAAAAATACCAAAATTTTCATAGTTTCATAAAGCTCCAATAAAAAACATCGTTTCCAAAAAAATATTACCAAGAAGTAAGAAAACTCAAAGAATTAAAGAAAAATGAAGAAAGCTGAAAGAGATATTTGCTAGAAACTATAGAATTATTAAAACAATGCTGAAAAATTCTAACACCCTTAAGAAAATCTAAAAATTTGGAATAAAACACCAAAATTTGTGAAGAAAAAAAGAAATTTCAAGAAAAAATATGTGGTTGAAAGAACATTCGAGAACCCTCCAAAAAACCACGCAATTTAAAAATTCCAAAAATCCGTACAAAAATTTGCTGAAAATCCCAGAACTCCCAAAATACCAAAATTTTTGAAGTTTAATAAAGCTCCAACAAAAAAGATAATTTCCAAAAAAATATTACCAAGAAGAAATAAACCTCTCAAAAAATTTAAAAATGTAGAAATCTAAGAGATATTTGCTATAAACTATAGAATCATTAAAAAAATTGCTGGAAAATTCTAGAACTCTGAGGAAACTCTAAAAATCTGGAATAGAAATTGCTGATAACACCAAAATTTGTGAAGAAAAAATAAAATTTCAAGAAAAAATATTTAGTTGTTAAAGAAAATTCTAGAACCATAAAAAAAACCCTCACAAATTTGCTGAAAAATCATAAAAATTTTAAGAGAAATTGCCGAAAAACACCAACATTTTGAAGGGTTTTATTAATCTCAGATAAAAAAAAAGAAATTTACAAAAAACAAATACCAAAAAGCAAGAAAACTTTCAAAGAACTAAAGAAAAATGTAGAAATCATATAAGAGATGATAAACGCCAAAATTTGTGAAGGAAAAAAGAAATTTCAAGAAAAAATATTTAGTTGAAAGGAACTATAGAATATAGAACTAAAAGAAAATCTAAACATCTGGAACAGAAATTGTTGAAAAACACAAAAATTGGTGAATTTCGAGAAAAATATTTATGAGAAACAAATCCTCGCTAGTTGGAAAGAAAATTTCTGGAAATTTTTCAAAACCCGAACAAGAAATGCTGAAAATTCTAGAAATCTGCAAGAAAAATTGCTGAAAAATACCAAAATTTTTTAATAGTAGTTACCGAAAAGCTCTAACAAAAAAGATATTCCGAGAAACATTATTCAGAAGTTGTTATGAAATTCTAAAGCCTTCGAAAAAACTCTTCGCCATTTGGAAAAAAACTTGTTGGAAAATTTTGAACTTTTGGACAAAAATTTTGCGAAAAAAAACCCTCAAAAATTTTAAAAAGAGAAATTGCTAAGTTTCCTAACAACTTCGATAAAATAAGAAATTTCGTAACAAATATAAACAAAATAACCAAGCAAGAAATAGTAGAAAAATAAAGAAAAATGTAAAAAGCTGAAAGCAACATTTTCTAGAAATTAGAGAATTATTGAATAATTTCCCGAAAAATCTAGAACTCTTAATAATATCTTAAAAATCTGGAATAGAAATTGCTGAAAAATAAAAAAAAAATTGAACAGAAATTACCAAAAAGCTGCGACAAAAAATGAAATTTCGAGAAAAATATTTAGAAGGCGCTACAAAATTCTATAACCATCGAAAGATAAATCCTCGCAATTTGGAAAACAAAAATTTAGAAAATTCTAAGAATATGGACGAAAATTTGCTGGAAAATTTTAGAACTCTCAACAAAATTCTAAAAATCTTGAAATTGACAAATTGCTGAAGAGTTTTCGAACAGAATAAGAAATTTCGAGGAAAATTGCTACAAAAATTATGAAACCCTCGAAGGGCATCCTCTGAAAATCTGAACGAAAAAATAATAAAAAAATTCTATGACAAGTTAAAAATCTGAGGGAACAGTGTAGAAATTTGTAGAATCATCGAAAATATTCTAAAAATACTATAACCCTCGAAAATTAAATCGTCGCAATTTAGAAAACAAAAATTTAGAAAATCCTGAAAATAGGGACGAAAATTTTCTGGAAAATTTTAGAAACCTCAAAAAGCTTCTAAAAATCTTGAAGGGAAAATTGCTGAAGAAATTTTCGGTAAGAATAAGAAATTACGAAGAAAATTGCTGGAAAATCCTGAAACCCTTCAAGAACATCCTCTGAAAATCTGAATGAAAAATTCTGAAACCCTCAAAGAACATCCTCTGAAAATCTGAACAAAAAATTAATAAAAAAATTCTATAACAAGTTAAGAAAATGTTAAAAATCTGAGGGAACGGTGTAGAAAATTTTAGAATCATAGAAAATATTCTACAAAATACTATAACCCTCGAAAAATAAATCGTCGTAATTTGGAAAACAAATATTTAGAAAATCCTGAAAATAGGGACGAAAATTTGCTGGAAAATTTTAGAACACTCAAAAAGCTTCAAAAAATCTTGAAGAGAAATTGCTGAAGAGTTTTCGGAAAGAATAAGAAATTACGAAGAAAATTGCTGGAAAATTCTAAAACCCTCGAAGAACATCCCCTGAAAATCTGATCGAAAAATTACTAGAAAATTCTATAACAAGTTAAAAATCTTAAAACAGTCTAGAAAATTTTAGATTCATCGAAAATATTCTAAAAATATTTTCCAAATTTCTAGAATATTTTCGATGATTCTAGAAACTTTGAAAAGTAGTTTAGTAACTCCAAGAAAATGAGAAATTTCGCAAATACGAGTTTAGAAAATTCTGACGGAATGAAGAAAGAAAAAATACACGAGTCTATCGAACAGAAATTTTAGAAAAGGTTCAACGTTTTGAACTACATTATCATTACATCTCATTTTGATAATTGAATCTCCTAGGCGAATTTTTTCCCTCGATTTGAGGCTGCTGCAAACAGCAAGTGGATGGGATGTAGAACTCGGTACTTTATAGAAATCGATTCTCAATTTTAAAGATTGCAATCATTAGTTACGAAATGTTTGAGATTTCAATAGCTAATACTGGCACAAGTTGCCCCTCGGGCGGTAATTTAAACGGCGACCGTGAAGACATTTCTGTTGAGGAATTCAAGGCCTTGGAAACTGAAGTGTGGCGCTTGAGAAATTAGCCTTTGGTACTACAAACTGCTACAAAAACGGACGGTGAATGATTTCACCAGCAGTAACCATCTAGTTTTAGTACATTTCCAATAAAAACCAAATTGACAACAGCAGATAGACCTGTATTGTAAAAAAATATTTGACGATAGTACTGATATTAGGAACTTGATCAAATGATAAATAAAACTGTACCTTGTTAATGTCACAATTCCTGATTCGAGATGTATCTTAAGATTATGGGTTTAAGTATCCAACAGATTAGTACTGTTATTGATAAATTTAAAGGTACGAACATATATGGTAGGTTGTTTTAAAGAACAATTACTTTCTCCAACAGTGTGCAATATTTCATTATGATTTTAACAAGAGTTTTTAACGTTTATCGCCGCAGAGGCAATTGGAATAAGTCATAAACGTAATACCCTAATGCCGGCAATGCGTGTCACCATAAAACAACAAAGTTGTAGGTTGCATTATGTCCCCACGTCCGTACGTGCGGGCGCATCAGAATCCGACGCATTGTGCGCGAGCGACTTAAGCGCTGGGCGTCGGCGCGACTTAAGCCCGGCTGGACTTCATTCGTTCATTCATACACGGAAAGCGCTGGAAGATATTACAGCTTGAACCCGATTTTCGCATTTGCGACTTTATAAATAGAGCGGGTCCGCCATTTCCGACGCTAGGGTGTCCATTCAGGACTTACATCCGTTTGTTTAATGGCAACAAAATTAAAATCGAGTTTTAGCAGATATCGACGGTTTTTTTACAGTACTTAGAAGAAATCGGATGGACGTAGTCATTCAGAAAATTTGCACAACTTCTTGAAAATAAGGATGTAAAGAGTAGGTACTACTAAGTACGCACTATAAATGTTTATGCTATAAGCGTAAATATTTTTGTGATTTTAAATCTTTTTTTAGAAGAAAAATCGAATAAAAGAGTAGGTACTACCAAGTACTCATTGACGATTATATTATAGACGTAAATATTTTACTGATTTTAAATCTAATATGTGGAACAGTGTTGAAAAGGTTGAATGTTTTGTTCTTTCCTTTTTATCTTCTTCCGGAATGATTCTCTCTCTTAAAGTACAATGCGGCGTGTATAAAAGGTAATGGAAGACAACGAAAAAAAAAAATGGTGTATTGATTATTATTCCACAATGCTACTACATTGTCGGCACCAAAGTGGGTTAAGCGTCCATAGTAATCAGTATTCCCCACCGTCCCACTGTCCTGATGGGGACTAATAATTAGACATCTGTTTTCAGCCGTCGGTGACGGAAAACAATAATGTTGAAAGCAAGTAGTGTCCCGCACTTCGAACCGGAAATAGGTGATGGCACGGAAATCTTAAGTTAGACAAAATCGCGGTGACGTCGTATTCGAACATCAAATTCCGACGTACCGTCATCAAATCATCAATGGAAATTTTTCGTTATGCAAGGAGCCGATTGTAATTCTTTTTAAATACATCGATGTGATAGACAGCGGCTACGTACATATGAATGGTCACTTTACATAATTTTTATTTATTTAGTGCCGCGATTTGGAATACTAATGCAACGATTACAGTACTTGCAGTACCGAAAGCAGCGCGGAATGATATGGAAGTGTGTCTAGCCGTTACCGTACATGGTCTCGTATGCACTTTTCGTTGGGACATTAAGAGGAATTGAATAGATTCGCGTATGATAATGTCGTACTGTTCCGGTGATGGTCAACTTACGTGTCAGCGCGGTTTAACACGCGCGCGTCTTTGCACGCGCCGTCAGCCAATCAAAGTTCTTAATTCTCAAGGTTTTATTTTGGCTACGATATAATTTAATGTTTATCAATACGTTCGTACTTGGTACTACTTACTCACTTTTAAATAATTTGATATATAAACACTACACTCGATCTCAAAATAGTACCTTATGACTAAAATTATACCTCAATCACTTTATGTAGTTAAAAAGGATTACATTTTCAGTACTTAAAAGTTTGTACAGAAAATTGATAAACTTTTGGATTGAAATTATAGGACATTGCCATCGAAAATAATCTTCTTATTAATTACTTTCCTCGACGGTACTACATCGTTTTTTATTTCGTTTTGGGTGGTCCTTTTTAAGACCATGTGTGTTGTCTTGGCGGCTACGCCAATCAAATTCTTACACAAACTCTTTATAAGCGTGAAATTAGTTTGGTACGTGTCAATCTCCAATTCCCGAATCAATTCCCGTCCCATTGTTAAAGATCGCTGGCCGGTCTCCGCGGATTAAGGTACTACCGTAGTTCGTTTCACGGGTATTATGCTTTAAAACAATAGATGGCCCCTCGCCTTATCTTCACAACAATAAGTGCACTGACCCGCTGATCTCCGAGTTTATATTGGTTTATCAAAAAAAAATCAGACGGTACTACTTGGAACGTAGTTGATGGTACAAACCAAATATAAATATTAAGTGGTTTAAATGAAATTATTACATATTACCAAATTCGAAAGCCGCGCTAATTCCCTCACTAATTCACCCTCATCCCCCAACCCGCATTTCCCAACATCTGTCCTTTCGAAAACAAAGGCACACACACGCACCCAAACTAACCCTGCTCCATTTACGAAAATTTATCGCCCGGTTTTTTTACATGTAGAGTGAGTATATTTTACAATTCACTAAAATACTAAACAAAAATGATTTAGATTTTATATAGGTACTAATAATAATCACTAAAAACAACTATATAGGTTTTCATTAATTCATTGATTATTATACAAATGGACAAAAGAAATATTTTATCATTTTTATATACAACTCTATACACACATACGTGTATATATGGTTGTATATGATACATCCTCACAAGATACAACAAAATCCATTTTTTGAAGATGTGGAATAAATTGGTACTCTCTCTCGCTCTCTTTATCTATCCCTCTTTCTCTATTTCTCACTAACACAAGAACGAAATACGGATGTAGTCATTTTACAATTTGTACGTGTTTAGTCTAAGAATATGAAACCGAAGTAACCCGTATTGAATTTACTTGACGTACTAAAAAATCGCAGTCGCATTCGTCATCATTATTCTCAATCACGCCGTCCATTAAGGCCGCGCTATAATTGCACCACCGCCGATCGGAACGGGAATACAGACAAACGTTCCCGCGGTTTTGATCTATTGACGATTTTCCAGTTTATTGGAACGAATATAAACTCGGCTCTAACGAGACCGCTGGTACCGGCGCGGCGGTCGCACGGCTGACTACAATGCGTCGCCGGGAAAACGCCGAAACGGTTCGAACTTCCGCCGCAACAAAAATACCCGCGCCCGGATCGAATTAGACGGTACGGACGACGGCGGAAAGTGTGGGCGGTTTGAATTCCAAAATTCCGAAAAAAAAGTATTGCGGTACTACCTACGAACTTAAAACATCTCAGGTAGAGTAAGTGTGGTGGTAGTACTTACTCTACCTGAGATGTTTTAAGTTTGTAGGTAGTACCACAATATTTTTACAAGTGCATAGAAGAATTATGGGTGGTGATTATTAATTTTGTGAAAACGATACAATAGTTAAGGAGACAACAAAAAAATCTTGTAAAAAAGGTGCAAACAAGGTCGGCCTAAAGATTAACCAATGAAGGTACAAGATTTATTAGAAAACTTCGATTTGAAAGAAGATTTGTTGTTCGAAAGTAAACTTTGAAACGAGATTAAAACAGTTGATGCAGAAATACGAAAAAATATTAATTCATTGAACAACTCCTATTTGGAAGAATCTTTGATGATCAAAAATTGAACTAGGAAGAATTATTTGCAGTTGGAAGGTTACAAATATATTTTCAATGAAATCCATTGGAGAAACCAACAATAAGAGGTTTATATCTACTAAAAAACTTCGATTTGGAAGATTTGATGTTCAAGAGTAAACTCTAACACGAGATTAAGACACCTCCGATTTAGAACAATGATCAAAGAAGAATTATTCGCAGTTGGAACGTTTAAAATAGATTTTCAACAAAACCCATTTTTAACTTTCGACTTGGAAGAAAACTTCCTTTGATAGACAGAGGAGGTAAAGAGAACAGAAGATAAAAGGTAAATGCGAAAAGAAAGCGAGGAGAGAGAAAGAGAGAGAAAAGTGAAGAGGAAAAGGAGAAAAATAACTCCATAACACATTGAAATTTCAATAAAGAAGAAAACAACGAACAAAGAAAAAAGAAAGAGAGAAGATATAAATATAAAAAAGGGGAAGTTAATATCAATATTCAATATAAATACGGAAATGAATAGTTAATGAGAACACCTTTGGAACAAATTCAAATTGATTACAGTATAGTATCGACCGGACAACAAATTTCTCGCTTATTTGCATACTAATCAAAACGATTAATTTATCTCTAGCGTAGAACAAACACCAATCTTCTAGACCACCCCGGAAAACAATTCCCACCGGCCTGGCGTCACTAAAGAGGTTCTCAGGGTTCTCTGAAAAAACGCGGCTCATTGTATTTGCATTTAATTAAGCTTGAAATTTGTCATTGTTCCGATGGGACGCCGAATGCAGATGAAAATACCCATGGCGGCTACCGCGATTATGAGCGCAATTATTAATTAGATCGTAGGTGTTTCTATACCCCGGCGAGATGCACTTACTGGATGTGTGGGTGTTGCAGTTGATTAAACTTCTTGGCCAATTTTGATTGCGTGACCAAAACAGTCTGCACGCCGGCTTAAAAGAAGCCGCCGAAAACGCTCATGAAAACAATCAGAATCGACTTCTTATAAGTGTGGACAAGTGAAAGATGAAAGTTTAAAGCATTGGCAAAAAGGAAGATACTTTACGATACTAATCTACTCCCCAATATTTTGGAAAGAATTTGAAGATGTCAAAATCGGGCAAAAACATAATTTCGATGATTTGTTTCAAAAATTTGAATTTGAATGAGCAATAATTGGTACGTACATAAAGGCCTAATTAGTTCGCGCAGTGTATTTTTGAAATCCGAACGGGTACGTGCCCGGTAATAATGTAATAACGTTTAGTAAACTCGCAGAGGTAATAACGCGTGATGTATGAGGCCGTAAAAGTAAAATCGGTCCCATTTTATGTCCCAATAGGACGTTTCGTTTTACGTTTCACGGCGCCCGACCGTTTAGCGTTTATGTTAAATCAAGGGTGGAAATTATTCCCGACCCAAGTCGACATCGCGTCAATTGTCCGGCCGTTTCTCCAATTGCGTTGCACGTGCTGTACCGACGATTCCGTTCGGCTCGAAGGGGACATTTTCACCGATATTTACCGAAGCGATACAACAACAGGACATAAAAGTTAAGCGCTTATGATTTATAGGTGCGCGCACAATGGCATAAATACCGCGGTTAAGTAGGCATTTCGCGATGAGTTGAAAACCTAGATGCGTGCAACGTTTTTATGAACGTGATTATAAAACTTTTGAATAATTACTTCATCAAATCATTAGTTGATAAAAATGTTGAAAAGGATTCCGTCAGATAACCTAAGAAACGATCAAAATTATTTCTAACTTTAAGTATTTAAAAATCCCTCATTGTCTTCTAATTTTTCTTCGTCTTAAAGAAATCGTAACTAGAATCTATTATTTTACTAAAAATAAACTTACGGTATGTGTACTGGATAATCTGGACCGAGTAGTTTGGAACCCTCCCAGAAGCAGTCGAGCGGCGTGACGATCGAACAGGGCATGACGTTCTCGAACATTTGCTCGATGTAGTGGACATCGAAGTTGGGCACGCTGGGCGACTGACAGATGTCCTTGAGCCGCCATGTGATGTCGAACATGGTGACGGTGACCTGGGTCGCTTTTCGTATTAGGGATAGGTGCTCCAGGAGGCCATTGGGGTGTAATAGACTAGCATCTGGGTCGACGGCGGTCTGCACCACCATCTGGTGCGTGGAGAGGACCTCCGGCGGCGGCGAGTCCTCGATGACGACCGGCTCTGCCCACAGTTTCTCGATGTCCGAGTGGAAGGTGGAGCTCTTCAGGCCGACGCAGAACGTCGCTATCACAAGCAGTGCGACGAACAGCACCTTGCCGGCATGGGCATCGAGGAACCGGCCCAGCGAGTGGAACTGCCTCTGTAGTCGCACGCGTACCCAAAGCACACCACGATCTCCGATTGCTTTACCCTGAAACAAAATTTCAAAAACATCCCTTTATTAATTTTTTAATTCAACTTATCTACCCATTAACAATTTAATACGCGAACTGTTTTTTGAACTTCCTGAGCTCAACTATGTTCTTATTGATCTTCATCTTTGAAAAGGTACCGCATTTTTGTTTCGTTTTAACCGATTTTAGGTTCGGATTTGGATTTAAGGTCAAAGCATGCAGATTCTTGTTTTCTTTAACCTTTCTACCATTTTAGGTGTAAAGCCCTTGAGTTCAATTATTTGTGACAAAACTAGTTCTGCAAACGTTGATATTAGGGAAATGTCGGTTAAATACAGCAGATATTTGGAAGACATGAAAAGAATGGAAGTGGATGCAGGTTGTAGAAGAAGTTCTCCAACCACTACACCCTTTGATAAAGTTTAAGATCCTACTGAGAAATTGATCTCGGTTTTGGCTATGAAATCCCGAGCAGAATTTTCCTTGCATCTACTAAAGCAGGACAAAAATATACTTCCTCATTACAAAGAATATATTACGACTCCTAATATGTGAAGGTGATTGTTTAGCTGGGAATATCTTGTTAGGATACTACTTAAATTTTTTAGATATGTACTTGATAACATTTGGATCAGGTATTTCTATAGTAATAACATATGTTGGTTCAAGCAATGAGTTGAAGTTTTGCACTAATCAACAAGCTATAAAAACTTACGGTGATGTAAGATAATGGCAAGTGACAAGGAAGCCCACAGTGTTAGACTAAACGTCTGAAGGGTATTTAGAGGTATTTTAGAGGACTTGTTTTCTATCGGGTGATGGTCACGAAAAACCTTTATCTCTCAGAACGAGTGTACGCCAAACGTATATTCCCTATTTCTCCTACTCACCTGACCTTGTTGCTCAAATTCAAGAGAAGATTTGAACTGATTCTCATAATTAAGGTAGAGTTTTGCTGTAATCGACAAGGCTTAAAGGCTTACGATGTTGAAAGCAAACAGCATGTTACAAATGTTATCATCAAAAGTTACAAAAGAAGAGGAAATAGAAAATCCTTAAAACGTTAAGTTAAACAAAGCCGCGGCTTTGTCACAACAGACTCATCGGTGTTCGTCATCTAGACGAACACGATTCTTTCTTGTCCAACAAACTCAAAAGAAAATTTTAGACGATTCTCTAGATCAAGGCAAAGTTTTGTTATGCTAAGCAAGGTGATGATGCAAGTGAACACAGTGTCAACTAGTAAAATCAAGACCTTATGGCTCCATGGCGTGTTGGGCTTTTTACACTAAACATCTAAAGGACGTCGGAAAAGACTAGAAGACTGTTTTTCCATCGGGCGATGAGACACAACAGAATTTGGTGACCTTACTCCATGCGACCTTGTCCTCTAAACGCGAGCAAAGATTTAAACCGACCCTCTAGAATTAGGTAATGATTTGCAGTACTCAAGCAGGCTTAAAAAGTTACGGTGATTAACGTTAAAGATTTTAGACCAAACTGATCTCCATTTAAACTTTTTAAACTTTAAAGAAGATTTGAGCAAAAGGAAAGGAAAGTTAAACATGGCTTAAAGGCTTACGGTGATGTAAGCAAACCGCATGTTTGTATCGACAGTCAATTAAAGATCCTTCCATTAGAATCTTTTATCAGTTTTATAATAGATACATAGAGGTGTTCACTCACTTCAGGCAAGATGTGAAAGATAGATGATTGTCTACAAGTTACCACAAAAGAGGAAATTTGAGTTCTCCGAGCTAGAAAAGAGGAAATCAAAGAATGTTATTTGTACTTGTAAGTTCATTCCATATATTTTTTGAACAGACCTCGTACTCTAATTGGATATGCCGTTTTAGATAAATAAAATTAACATCTCAAACATTTATGTTAACATGTTAAGGTGCTCTGCTTTGATGTATCCAACAATGCCTATAAAAATGTAAATAATTAAAATATGTGAGGTCTGGATGGTACCAATAAATAGTGACTTTGGTTTGAATGGCGTTTTATCGATGTCTACCTGTAATTTTTTGTCCATTTCCTGTTCGTCGCATAACGAATTAACGTGTAGTACCAATTTTTCTCGGAGCGAGTAAATAAGTTTTTGAAAAGCCGACCGGGCAGCTTCCTGTAGTGAAAGGATAAGGAGGATTCGGAGATAAGCGCGGGCCGAAAGGGGTACACGGGCCCCGGGTTTGAGACCGCTGGTGCAGAGTACATAACATGAAAGGGACCACCCAAGTAGCGGCCTGACGTCACACGGACCACACAAGTGGCGGTGCGCAAGACACCATACACTGTACACAGGCGAGCGGCTGAGCGGCGGATCCGAGCACCGCCAGCCATCAACGATCATCCTGTCCTTCTGAGAAGGACCGATACCCCCAAAACCTCTGCTACAGCTGTGGGAGCCCTACAATGGGTGTCCGGTCTCTCCGGCACACTCGGCGGCTACCTGCCGGCCGGACAGCACAGCGCGACGCACCGTCCTCAAATTATAAACCGATCATTAAACATAACGAACGCAATTGGTTTTTAAAGTCCGCGGACGGTCACTATAAAATCGCATTCGTACCGGTAAGTACCGGCCGGCGCAGCGCGGCGTACCGATCGCGCTCCCTTAAACCGCTTTCAATTTAACGCGTGAGCGGAATTAAAAATTGTACGTGTATATCATAAAAGCGAGCAACGGTTCATAAATCGGATCGTTAAACCAACGAGACCATGTCTAATTACGGTGGCGGCAATAAATTATCCCTGTGATTCACTTATTTTCACATTAAATAAGGTTAATGCTGAAACAATGTTACGTCGGAATCGATTTCTCAGCCGCCTCTTTTGAACTTCGGTACCGACAGTCTCGAAGTCCCGAACCACGACGAATTAACTTGAATGGCAAAAAATTCCGCCCGGCCATTTTGATACTGCCAAAAATAAAATCACCTTTGAAGTTTAGAATTCCAACGAAGATCATAAAAGGTTCTTTGGTGAAACGATCTGTAAAGTTTTAATTTTCCAATCTTTAAACTACAAAACTGATTAGATCCAAAATAAATCGTGGATATTCTTGAGGAAAACTATAAATCAATGTTTTCAGATAGGTAAAGTTGTTTATGATTTTGGGCCTAAATTAAAAAATGTTTCTAAAAATCATTAGGTCTAAAATTACCAATAGACATTAGCAATGGTTTCATGAAAGAACTTTGGCTTCGAGAACTGTTTTTGTCTTTATTATGTTGCCAAGAAATAAGATCTAATTAAAACGGATTAAACCTTGAGTCACCCTAATCCGCTAGGCGACGTTGCTTCGTTTTGAAGAGAGCGTCATATGAACGATAGAATCCTCAAAATCTTAGGGAACTAGAGTAAAAACCTGGACTAGTTGGAACAGCGATTTCGAAAAATCTTTATGAATCAAATGAGGTCGATACGTACGAAACCGGTCTGTTCGTATTATGAAAGATCAATTGAAGAATTATCTCAACCCTTTTAATAAGATCACTACGATTTTAATGATTGTAATGGTGTCAAAAAGGATGAAACCAGCCTGCTGTTACTTTGACCTTTTTAGACCATACATAATACATGCTTAGGTTTCGTAATAATTATCTAAACTGTTCTTGTCTTCGTTTGGATTATTAGATCTACTAAAAACTTTTTGGCAAAACTGTAACTCTTCGGTTGATATATTCATACATAAGGGTAAACTAACTTCATTGCGAATTATCATTCTGATCCTAATTTGGGTAGTAAAGATGTAACAGATCTGTATTTTGTTAAAGAAGCAATAGTTCGAATTTAGATTACGAAGAAAATTGCTACACCAATAGGTAATTGATTGACACTTCGTCTGCCTCATTGATGTGTTTGAGTACCCAACTTCATTTCGGGCCAATATTTTGAGGGAAAGTAGTAATTAAAATTTAGATTCCGAAAATACCTGTCCAAATGATTAGAGCCAACACATCCGTTCCTGTTGAACGTTTTGGGTTAGCGGCATCGTAGATACGGATCTACCGATCGGGTACTAAAAATAACGCGAGCGGGGAGCGTGTCACGAACGAGGAAGTCCGCCGAAAGGAAGGAAATCGCATAATGAGAAATCGAAATTATAAGTTGCCGCAGCTGATGTGCAAGGCCGTGGCGAAGGCAAACGCGCCGTCGGCGGGCGGGGAGGAAGAATACGCGAACATTATGGCAATAAAGTATGTCAACGCGTGAACCCCGGGCCGCCGCAAGTGGGGACCGGCATGCACCTCGAAGGGCAAAAACGTTCGAATTTAAGTTCACCTCATTAATTCTTGCGTCTCGGATGTTTTATGTCCTCGAAGGGCCTTCTACTGCCGCCCCGTCCGTACCCGACAGTCACGGCGGACGTACCTCGTCGACCACCTGTTCCTGTAGTGTGGTCCCTGCGTCTGAATCATTTTAACGATCCGAAATTTCGTTCCATATCAGGAATTCTCGCCGGATCGACTTCACGTAGTCACAGCCGTCCACGCTCAATCATCATGGATTGTTACGACCGTTAATTGATCAAATTTTAAATAGTAAAATTTTTAACAAAAATACCATGTTATAAGGGGGTGTGATCAAAATAGATCAAAGCCGAATCGTGGCTTTTTTTGTGCCATCAATTCTTCTTTTAGTGTTTTAGGTGTCTTTTTTGAAAAGATATTTTAGAACACTTAAAGATCGAAAAATATATTTCGTGAAACAATTCTTGGCCTTTTTTGGCCGTACAAAAAATCAATTGTGTACAGGTTTTTAATGTTGGTAGGCAATTTTGGTACCTGATAAGCTTTCAATTTTGGTACTTTCGTGATTTAGAACATTTTCTACTAGTTCCGATTCTCAAAGGTATTTAAATTGTCTGTTCTAGACTTTTAGCCGTTCTGTCCTTTTTGGTACACTACCTATTTGGCTTTCATAATAATTTTTTTATGTGTTTTTTAGGTGTAGCTCAAAAAATAGACAACTACACTGAGTTATCTATTTTTTGAGCTGTATTAACTAGATTTCCAAAAGGGTTAAAGTTGTTCCAACTACTGTAGAGATTTCAAAGCCTATTTCAATACTTTCGGTTCAGTTTTTGTAATAGGTGAGCGATTTTGATCCACAATTTTGGCATTCTGGCTACTGTCTCCTCTAATCCTTTTAGATGAACTGTTTTGATCAAAAGATTTTTATTTTGAAATTGTTCTAGCAACTAGAAAACTGTTAACTCGATCATTTGTGTTTGGTTTTAATCTACGCTTATTAAAAAAAACCTTCTAATTAATCGAGTTAATTTAAGTATTTTAATGAAGAGAATTGTTGCGACCGTTACCACGTGGTAATCCCCTAAGTTTGAACCACAAATAGTTTCATTTCTCTTTAGACGTTCAAATTTGTTCTCATTCATTTGGAACATTGTTTATGTTATGATTATCTGATTAGAAAACTGTTAACTGCTGGGATGAAAACATGTGTAAGGCTAATGCAATTGATAAAACCTAAGTTCAAATTTTGAACGAACCAGTGAATAACCTCCTTCGAGTTGTCAAGTGTTCTAGAAACGAGTAGGAACTCCTGAAAGATCTGAACGTCCAATATATTTTCATCTCGAACGAGGAAGGTAAGAATACCCGACCGCAGGCGAACCGACGATTGACGAGGGTGACGCAGAGACTGCGTATTACGTAACTCTTTTTTTCTGTGAGAGTTATTCGAAAAAAACTCGGCGTTGACGAAATGGATGACATGTGACAGTTAATATTCGTTATGATATTCAATATCTGGACGTGTATTAGCACGGAAAGTAACCGTTTTGTTCTTACTAGATGAATTTCACATTCTTACTCATTTTCATTAAAGAAAACTAAATGTTTTAAAACACTAATTAGTGTTTGGACATCGACCACGTAGTCCTTTCGCAGTGTTATTTGTGTGTGTAGATAAATAGATTCCTTATTGTGTAACAAACAAGTTTTTACACTCAAAAGAGAATTGTAAAAGTAATCTAATGTAATAATAATAATAATATCACTCTAAAGCGCTATTAATTGTATCCCAATGGCGGTTGGTACCATCACCACATACAATTATTGACCCGGTATTATTATTATTTATCTTTGCAATCCTTTCTTACAAAACACCAATTTATTTTATGTTCTCAGTTTATCGTTTTAAAACCGATTGATGACCCAGTGACCATATCGGCATCGATACATCTCCCAAGTCCTACTAATTAGCTTGTAGGCCGGAGGCCGCACGCCCACCCAGCATATTTTATTCGGCATCGGCCGAGGATCGTATTTCGTTTTTACAATAAACCGAGTTGCCTTACAATGAAGTCCTCGTAAGCAGCGTTCCGCCCCGCGCAAGAGATATTTATGTGAGGTGGGTGGGTGTGTTTTTAATCTATAAACCAATAAATCCGAAGGGCCAAAGTTTCGGCAAATATATTATCAACAGCTGTCGATGTAATTATTTCTTTACAGCAAAGCAAGAAGAAGTTGTGTGTGTTTTACTGATTGGAGGGTGGGTTAGAGGCCACCCACCCGCCCTACATATTTACTAATCGGCGTTGAGTAAAAAATGGTTCAGGTAGATTAATAAAAACAATTTTGTGAAGGAAGTGATAATACTTTAATTACAATTTACTACATAGTAACCTTCACGTAACTTAAAAAAATAGTATTAATTTATAATTAAAAACCTACGTCTATATTCTAATGATTAGAGGGTGGTTTAGAGTCACCCATCAAGTGACATCAATAAATCAGAACAAAAAACATATTGTTTTAAATTATTGAAGCATAAATTATTAAAAACCGTTGTCTATAATCTACTGTTTGGAGGGTGGTTTAGGGACGAGCCACCCATCATGCATACTTATTTTTATTATTGAATTTGAACAAAACACTGTTTTCAATTATCTGGCTCATCTTAAAGCCAATTATTTGTTTTTACTTTATTTTTTTACTTTATTCGAGACAATCCTTGGGTATGCATGGTGGGTGGGTGGCCTCTAACCTACTCGTTAATTAGTAAAAAAATCATCAGAGCTTAATCCTAATCATAAATCAGTTAATGAAATGAACGGCTTATTATTCAATTTTTTTATCTATTTTTGGAGGGTGGGCCCTATTTACATATATATTTTTAATTTAAATTTACTTACATGAAAACCAATATAATTTGTTTCTGTGTTAACCATAACAGTAGTTGGATATGTGCATATTTTTAATTTAAGCTAAACTTCGATTAATTTTTCTTACTTATACCAAAGCCAGCATTATTGGTTTTCATGCTAATCAAAAGTCATTGGCTGCATTGTTAATTATGCATAGTGGGTGGGTTGCTTCTAACTAACCTACTAATAAATTGGTAAAATAATCGTAAGAGTTTATTGCAATAGGTTAATAATTTGAAAAGGCCATTATTAAAATTTTTCTTGAATCTTTTCACTTCGTGGTACATTTTCAATTTTTAAAAATTAAAATTTTTGTTTATGTTTTATTGATTGAAGGGTGGTTTGGAGGACACCCAGCCACCTTACATAATTTTTTTTTTAATTTAAACAAAGGTATGGTTATATTTTTAACTCATACTAAAGCCAATATCATTAATTTAATGTTAACTCAAAGTGGGTGGCATCTAACTGAACCCAAGGTGGGTGGCCTCTGATCTACTAATCAATTAATAAAACATTCGTTAGAATTTAATCCAACACTCAAATCAGTTAATTCCAAATTTTAAAAAAGTCTATGTTTTGTAAATTGTACAGTGGGTGGTTAGAAGCCACCCCCCAATCCTATATAAATATTTTAAATGTATTAATTGGGTTGTTTGAGTACGTGAAAATGTTGATATGAGTAAACAAAATACATTATTAACATAATGTTTCGCCAAGTGATAAATGAGAAACAAATACAATATGTAATAAAAAAATAAATACTGTTTGTAATTATTTAATAGAAAATAATTTTATAAAATACTTTGTTCATGTTATTACTTTTTAGAGAGCCACCCATCCTACAAATAGCTGTTGATTTATTTTTTTTAGCCATACTAAAACCAATATTATTTATTTTCATGTGTACCCAAAGTGGGTGGTCTCTAACTCAAGATGGGTGGCCTGAGACCTACTAATCAAGTTTGTGATTTATTGACTGGAAGTGGATTACAGGCCACCCTACATAAATATTTTCAATTTAAATAAAGTACTGCTTTTATATATTTTATGGAAAATAATTGAATAAAATTATTTGCCCGTGTTTTACTGTTTAGAGATTGGGTTAAAGGCCACCCACCAACCTTACAAATATTTTTGATGCAGACAAATGTTTTTTTTAATTATTTTTTTTGCCCATAAAGTTATTATTATTAAGGTGGGTGGCCATTAACCTAACTCAAGGTGGGTGGCCTCTAACCCACTAATAAATTAGTAAATCATTCGTGAGAATAATTCAATCCTAACCTCAAATCAGTTAATAAAATAAAGGATTCATTATTTTAAAAAAATGTCATATATTTTATTGATTTCAATTTGTATGTAATTTTTTATGACACTTTGAAATGAAAAATATTTGAGTTGATTTGATTGGAGGGTGGGTTAGAGGTCACCCACCGACCCTAAATAAATAATTGCCACCCACCAACCCTACAAATATTTTTGATGTATACATAGGACTATTTTTAATTGTTTGTTTTTACTCATACCAAAGGCAATATTCCATATTGTCATGTTAACTCAAGGTGGGTGGCCTATGAATTAACACAATGTGTTTGTCTCTAACCTAAAAATCAATTAGTATAACTAATCGTGTGAGAATTTAAACCTACATTCAGATAAGTTAATAAAATATGGGATTCGTTATTTTAAAAATGTACGTTTTATTGATTAGAGAGTGGGTTAGGTTAGGTTAGGTTAGGTTAGGTTAGGTTATTTCGTAAATCTAAAACAACGAGTCTTTAAAGACTACACAAATGATTTCGTGTTTTTCTAATTATTCGTTAATGTTCTATAACGTAAAGGACTCTAATACATTTTTGTTATTAATAATATTAGTTGCCTACGTGGTCCTTCCGCAGTATTATTTGTGCATTTATGTGTGTAAATGAGCTTGTTACTTCAAATGATCGCCCCATTACTCTAATACGCTATTAATTTTATCCCAATGGCGAATGGTACCGGTTAACCATCCAATAGCTGCCTCGGACTAGAGATGCTGCACTCTCGCTATCGCTAGAGTTCGGCTGCAATCGTATAAGCCCACCACCGGCATATTTAAAGAAAAAATGCAAAATTTCTCCATCTAAACCAAATACTGATTTGTTTAATTTATCACCATCGTCGGAGGTATTCCCAGTTTGTATCTAGGAGATATAATAGATGGGTTGGGAGTTTAAGGGTAATGCATTTAAACAGCAGATCTCGGTGCCAAACGGAATCGAAAGCTTTTTTGATGTCTAGAAAGACGATCGCGGATTTATTTCCTTCGAGGCCTGCTGTTTGGCAGTTAGAAGCGAGAATAGCTAGTGGGAGGGTTGTGCATTTGTGCTCTAGGAAGCCAAACTGATATTCTGGGATGAAACTAGAAATATAGCACATTATTTCGCGTTTGAGGAGAGCTTAAAACATTTTTCCAAGAACGGGAAGTAGGGTAATTGGGCGTTAACTGCTAGGAAGAAGAGGATCGGTATTAGGTTTGGGGATACAGGTAATTATTCCTTTTTTCCATTCGGGAGGTATTTTTTGCATATGATATATGTGATTAAATATTTTAATTATGTAGGAATGGATGAGTTTATTAAGCGTTAAATGAACATTATTAATAAAACTGTAGCATACCCTTTAATTCATATCTGTCCGAGTCCTTAAAAAATGAAAACCAAGCAGATGCTGTTCATACAGACTTTTGCAATGCTTTCGACCTGATTGATAATATTTTATTGGCAAAATTAAAATTCATTGTGCAATTGTAATCGCTAAGTAGCTGGTTAAAATTGGAAATGTTTGCTCATCAAAGATTAAAGTTACATCTGGGGTTCCTCGTGGTTCTATTTATGGCCCAATTTTATTTCTATTGTTTACTGCTACAAAATAAAGTAAATTTCTTCTAAATATTGATGAAGATGATGAGGAACTCCATAAAATATTGGACGTAAAACGACACAGTTGGACACAACTATTATTGTTGATCACAATATCTATCTCCTAACAGTGGATAAATACTGTATTCACTGCAACATATTTCACTACTCAGTATGTGATTAAACATGTTGCTGAAGAGAATGGTTGCGACCGTTACTTACACTAAATTGGATAATTCACTATAAATAATTATTGTAAAAATATTATATTATGTGTATACATAGATTGATTGTTGAGGCATTTAAGTGTTGAAAATCCATATTCATTATTTAGGTAACAAAACTGTTTGATCAATTTGAAAATCAAACAGTTTTGTTACCTAAATAATGTGTATACATAGTTTTATAAAACTAAACAACACAGCACGACTCGAATTTCGACGTTTTATCTTCATTATCAAGTTTGATGTTTGGTGCAGTGATCAACAATAAAAGTGTGCTGTTTTAATTTGAATAAATTTCTTCTGCTCGATGATGATTTAGACATATTTAACCAAGTAAAAACGAATGACGATCAAAATGTAGTACAAGGTAATCTAAATATATGACTTATGTAAACTTTTAAGTAATAACATTACTTTGCTTTAAATAAGTTAATAAAATGATGTACCAATAAGCAACTATTTTTAAATCTAAAGAAATGTTGCTATATACAGAAATTAGTGTATGAATATAACTTAGATAACTGAATTCTTATTTGTGTAAGTGGCGTTGAAGATTTGGAAGAAACGTTTAATTTGAAACTAAATTTTAATGGTTACATCAGGATAATACAAGGCAAAGCTTTAAAAATGTGCAGCTCGTTTAGGACTTCGATTGTTGTATGTTTATTTAATCATAATAATAGTTACGACCGTTACTATATGGTAATTCATGATTAACACACTTTCCATGTTTTTAGCACTAATTTTTTTAGTGTTTTTTATGTTTTTAGCACTAAAAATGTTTAGTGGCAAAAACATAGTGTTTTAATTTAGTGTACGTCTCTTTAGTTAGACCCACATAGAGCATGCGTTCTGTGTTTGATCATTCACTCACTCATTCCTTTATTCATTCCATTAGCTATTTAGTTGTTCATTTGTTTATTTAATAGTTTATTCGTTGAATAGTTGATTCGTTCATTTGCTTATTAGCTCATTCGTTTGATTATCCGTTTATTCGTTCAATTCTTTATATGCTAAATCGCTTATTTATTCATTCGTTCATTACTTCATTCATTCATTAATTCGTTCACCTGAAACAGAGCTGGAAATAGTGCGGGGTAAGTTCTTGCTTCACGAAGGCTAGGAAATACTAGAAGTCAAATCAGCCACAACTCAATATTAAGGTTGTTAGACATGGAGAATAAAAGATGTTTTAGTAACTTAGAAACCAAGTGTATAAAATAAATCTTCACGTAACTCAAGATATATAGAAATTTGCTATATGTTTTAGTGACTTGTGTTTCATTTTCAAATTGGTTAATGCAAACAATTTGGAAGTATGTAAAAATTTTATGTACTGCAAAGATTTGGACCTATCTTTTTCAGACGTTTGTATTAGCGATTAGCAAGAACGAGTATTTTAAAGATCGAGCAACCAGAAAAAGATCATTTGCAAGGATCGAGTCTTTTTCTCGATCTTTGTTAATCGATCTTGCCCCTCACTACTAATGTTTGTATATGATATAACTAACTGATCGAATGGATTGATCGCCTGCTCTAAAACTCTTACTAGTTCGAACATTGTGATATGTGCGAGTGGCTCGAGAAGATCGAACTTACATTGCGACCAGCACAACGAACACGATAATTATGTAGAGTTAACATTAGTAAGTGAGGAACACTGAGACGATTTTTGGCAACCATTTTTTACCTTAGCTTTGGACTTGGCCTCTGGAAGAGCAACCAAGGTTACTTCAGGAAACGTGATTTCAATAGCACGACATTGGGTTTCCAGAAACTTTAGTATATCTTGCAATTTCGGAATCTGGTGGCAGAAAGACCATGGGTCGATAGCCGTAAAGAAAATCAATTACGATTGTTGTTTTAAATACCTACTGTATCAAGTAATAAATAAAGATGTTTGTATTGGATTGATGAGGCCGTTACTTGTTGAACTCCATATTATCACTTAATAAAACACTGACGTAATGTAAGGTTTCAAAAAATCGTTTTATAATATATTTGTCATCTACCTGATAAGGCCACTGTGTGGCGAAACAATTGTGGTAGAACAATAAAACGATTTTTTGAACCGCTCTCTTATTTTTGAATCTATTTTATTTAGCAAAACATCAAACCATAAAAAATCTAAACTTTTCTTAGCAATTATCGATCTGTTTGCAATTAATCTGTAGTACCAAAACTATTAGACAAATTATTTGCTACTTAGCTAACAATGGATACGTAAAACTATTACTTCTCCTCATCAGCTTTGTACAAAAAGAAATTTACGAGAATCAATTTGCTAGAATACAGACAGTTTCTCTCAAATGGATTAGAAAATAACAAACATATTGATGTAATAATTACTGACTTCTCCGAGGCGTTTGATAGAGTATGTCACGATATTTTATTATTAAAATTGCTCAGAATCTTACTGTACATTGGATAGAATTCTTTATGAAAAACATATTACATATTAGTTAAGAGTGGGAAACTTTTATCTAAGTCAATAAATGTTACATCAGGGGTCCCTCAAGGATCCCATTGTGGCCGAATATTTTTTAAATACTGGATTGAGGCTATTGTTAAAACTCCATATCATTTAATAAAATACTGACACAGTATATGGTTTCAAAAACGTTTTTTTTTATTATTCTACAATAGAATAGAATAGAACTGTGTCAGTATTTTATTAAGGAATAATTTTTATTTTATTTGTAAATGATATTTACGAGATTTTTTTCAATGTGAAGTACTGATGTATACAGATGATCTTAAGATTTTTAAACTTATTTCTGATTGTAGCGAAAATAATTTTATATAAACTCTTTATTTAAATTTAGGCAAACATGAAATTGCTTACACGTATTCGTTAGATGGTCAGAGCTTAAAAAAGGTTATTGAATTTGGGGACTTTGATACAAAGCTATTATTTCAGTCTCACATCACAACTATTTGTATGAATGATTAAATGTACTTTAAACTGTTTGTGAGTGAATATGGTATGATAAATTATGAACAAGTGAATTTACGCTGATTTCATTAAAATAAACCAGCAAAGCCAATTAAATAATCTAGCATTCATAATTGTTCATAATGAAGTCAAAATGGCAATTAGAAGTGAACACTGAATAAAAAACTTACTATGTGTAATTGTGAATTACCGCGTAGTAACGGTCGCAACCATCATTATGAGCAATTAGAAGTCTGCAAGTATGATCAACTCTGAATATCTTAAAATGCAGCATTGGGCTGGAGTGGAAGAACATTCTGCCGAGTAAACTCCCCCCGGATCTCTTACGTCAAAATTATAATAAAGAGAATTGTTGCGACCGTCACTACGTCATAATCCATACTTACACTGAATTGAAAAATTCACTACGTTTTAACCACAAATAATTATGGTAAAAATTTATATAACGTGTAAAGTAGTGGAGATATAGGGGATTATTGGGGTAGATCTTGTACAGGAGTAAAAGGAGTTGTTGATTTTGACTTTGAGTAATATGTTTGAAAGGAATTGCTTAATGATGAAAATAATGTAGGAAGGAATTTTAGGGAGGTGACATTTATACAACAGACCTTGATACCAGACAGAATCGAAGGCTTTTTGAATATCCAGTAGTAGGATGGCTGATGACTTTACTTCAAGGTGTGTTGATTGGATGTTTGAGGTAAGGATGGTAAGAGGGAGGGTAGTGGAACGTTTTGGAAGGAAGCCAAATTGGTAGTTCGGGATACGTTCTTGGATGTGGAATAGTATTTTATTTTTAAGGAGTGATTCGTAAAGTTATCCTAGGACGGGAAGTAACGTAATGGGACAGTAGCTGGATATTAGGGATTGAGGATGGCCACGTTTTGGGATACAGATGTTTATTCCAAGTTTCCATTTGGAAGGAAAATATTGGTTATTAAATAAAGAAAACACTTAACTTTTTATACCACTTATATTAAAAGTTAAGTGTTTTCTTTATTTAATAATCGAAAATGTACCACGATGTAAACGCCTCCAAAATTCAAGAAAATATTGGTGTTGGTAGATGAAATTAAGGATATTAAGGACGTGTATATGGTTTAGTAAGGATTTTACTATATGTCTATGTACTAGGTCGTGTCGCTGTGTTTTTGCCCTTCTTTAATGTATTAAAATAGTCTTCTTCTGTGAAAATGTCCGTCGGTTTTGAACTGTCATTAAATCGAAATCATTGTAAAAGTCGATTACGAGCTGAAACGTTGATTGGTCAAAATTAGGGTCTTGTGTCTTTGAATAAATAGAATTGAAATGGTCTGCAAATTTACGTGTGATAATGTCTGGGTCTGTAATAGTCTAGTCAGTAATAGGGTCGTACAGTTCTTGTAGTTTGTCTTTTTGCATCTGCTAAGTTTCTTAATTTCTGTCCAAAACTTTTTACCTCTTGAGTCATTGATTTTCCGACAGCTATTAATCCAAGTGTCCGTCTTATATTCCTTAATTAAAAACACAGTTATATTCCTTTCTTCACTTTTTCGGTTTTTCCTTATAATCGAGGTATATATTGTTGACACTATTTTGTTTGTATTCAGTTAGCTATTGATAATGGGTACATAGTGCCCAAAATGTACATTTAGCTGTGAAAAAATATAAAGTGAAGAAAGGAATATAACTGTGTTTTTAATTAAGTGATATTTAACCTTCACGTACTCAAGTAACTACATTACGTCTTATATTCCGTAATTAGTTTTTTAATGTCTCTATTCAATTTATTGCTAGTTATTTATATGTCTTTCTTGAATAATAAATAAATAATTTAAAAAAACAAACACATATAATGATTTACAGGATTATTACTTTCCCTGTATAGAATATATAGGGAAAGTATTGTTATCTCAAAAACGAATAAAACTTTAAACTTAAGGTTTTATCATTAAAAACTAGAATTAAAAAGCTTTTGGTAAACATCCATAAACCGTAAGTGGATGTTTACTCGAGGCGTTTTTTTTTTATTTTTTCTCGATATTTTTCTAAATTTGAAAAATATCACATAACTTTTCAAACAAAAGTTAAAGGAAATGAGATACCGAACCAGTTTTATTAAAACATGTTTTTCATTAACTTCTTAACATAATTAAAAATTAAAATTTTTGATATTTTTTGCTTATTGGTAATAAACTATGGGAATTACATGCAATTTATATGCCAAGTAAATGTAAAGAATCCAAAATTGAGCAAGTTATTAGGAATAACTTTTTTGCGTAAACCTCATAGTTTTCGAGAAAAATTTAAGGAAATTATTATGATTACGTTTTCAACTTTTAATTATAACCCTCGCTTATGTTTTACTGATTGGAGAGTAGGATAGAGGCCACCCACCCACCCTACATATACACGATAACTTTAAATTATAATCGTTGATGATTTTGCTGCTTAAAAACCAATATTTATTTATTTATTTACTAACAACTTTGTACTCCTTTCTAACTTAATATTACAAAATTTATAATATAAAATATGTAAATATGTATACTCAATAAAACCATTTATGCAATAAAAAATAAAACAAAATCAAAATTTAAGTATAAATATAAACTTTCTACAGCTAACCTTACCTTTAATGCATGATGGGTGATTACCCATCATGCATTAAATTTTACTAATTTACACACTAACAAATTTTACCTTTTTAATATCTTTTTTATTCATAAAGTTTTGTAATTAATTTTATTGGAAACCGCGAGACGATCAGTAATTGAAATTTATATGCATATGTAGGGTGGGTGGGTGGCCTCTATCCCACCCTCCAACCAGTAAAACATCATCAAAAATTATTTGAAAAATGTCTATGAATAAATCTCTAAAAATTGCAATTATTTTGTGTTTATTTATATTTTATAACTTTTAATTAAAACCCTCGCTTATGTTTTACTGATTGGATGGTGGGATAGAGGCCACCCACCCGCCCTACATACACATGATAACTTTAATTGCTAATCGTTGTTGATTTTGCTGTTAAAAACAATAAAACCCTTTATGTAATAAAAAATAATACAAAATCAAAATTTAAGCTTAAATATAAATGACTTTCTTATAGTTAATATTATCTAATTTAAAGTCTGCACCCATCGTGCATACAAATTTTATTAATTTCCTCACTCAAAAATTTTACCTAATTAATTTCTTTGATATTCAAAAATTTTGTAATTAATTTTATTGGATACCGCGAGACGATTAAGAATTAAAGTTTAAATGTATATGTAGGGTGGGTGGGTAGCCCCTATCCCACCCTCCAATCTGTAAAACATCATCAAAAATTATTTGAAAAATGTCTATGAATAAATCTTTAAAAATTGCAATTATTTTGTGTTTATTTATATTTTAAAACTTTTAATTAAAACCGTCGCTTATGTTTTACTGATTGGAGGGTGGATAGAGGCCACCCACCCACCCTACATATACATGATAACTTTAAATTACTAATTGTAGATGCTTTTGATGCTTACAAAACAATAAAACCTTGTATGTAATAAAAAATAAAGAATAATCCAAATTTAAGTTTAAATATAAATGACTTTCTATGGATAATCTTATCTAATTTAAATTTAAAGTCTGCCCACCCAACATGTATCAATATTTTAATAATTTACTCACTCAAACATTTTACCTTTTGAATTTCTTTTTTATTCAAAAAGTTTTGTAATTAATTTTACGCCAAACCGCGAGACGATCAGTAATTGAAATTTATATGTATATTTAGGGTGGGTGGGTGGCCTCTATCCCACCCTCCAATCAGTAAAACATCATCATAATTTATTTGAAAAATTTGTATGAATAAATCTCTAAAAATTGCAATTATTTTGTGTTTATTTATATTTTACAACTTTTAATTAAAACCCTCGCTTATGTTTTACTGATTGGAGGGTGGATAGAGGCCACCCACCCGCCCTACATATACATGATAACTTTAATTGCTAATCATTGATGATTTTGCTGCTAAAAACAATCAAACCATTTATGTAATAAAAAATAATACAAAATTAAAATTTAAGTATAAATGACTTTCTAAAGCTAATCTATCCTAATTTAGATTTAAAGTCTGCCCACCCATCGTGCAATTTGTATTAATTTCCTCACTCAAAAATTTTACCTTTTGAATTTCTTTTTTATTCAAAAAGTTTTATGATTAATTTTACTCCAAATCGCGAGACGATCAGTAATTGAAATTTATATGTATATGTAGGGTGGGTGGGTGGCCTCTATCCCACCCTCCAATCAGTAAAACATCATCAAAAATTATTTGAAAAATTTGTATGAATAAATCTTTAAAAATTGCAATTATTTTGTGTTTATTTATATTTTACAACTTTTAATTAAAACCCTCGCTTATGTTTTACTGATTGCAGGGTGGATAGAGGCCACCCACCCACCCTACATATACATGATAACTTTAATTCCTAATCATTGTTGATTTTGCTGCTAAAAACAATAAAATATTGATGTAATAAAAAATAATACAAAATCAAAATTTAAGCTTAAATATAAATGAATTTCTATAGCTAATCTTATCTAATTTAGATATAAAGTCTGCTCACCCATCATGCATTAAATTTTATTAATTTACACACTAACAAATTTTACCTTTTTAATATCTTTCTTATTCAACAAGTTTTGTAATTAATTTTATTGGAAACCGCGAGACGATCAGTAATGGAAATTTATATGTATATGTAGGGTGGGTGGGTGGCCTCTATCCGACCCTCCAATCAGTAAAACATTATCAAAAATTATTTGAAAAATTTGTATGAATAAATCTCTAAAAATTGCAATTATTTTGCGTTTATTTATATTTTACAACTTTTAATTAAAACTCTTGCTTATGTTTTACTGATTGGAGGGTGGATAGAGGCCACCCACCCACCCTACATATTCACGAAAACTTTAAATACTAATCGTTGATGATTTTGCTTGTAAAAAATCAATCAAACCCTTTATGTAATAAGAAATAAAACACAATCAAAATTTAATTTTAAATATAAATGACTTTATATAGCTAATCTTATGGAATTTAGATTTAAAGTCTGCCCACCCATCATGCATAAAATTTTTATTAATTTCCTCACTTGAAAATGTACCTTTTGAATTTCTTTTTTATTCACAGTTTTGTAATTAATTTTACTCCAAACCGCGAGACGATTAGTAATTGAAATTTATATGTATATGTAGGGTGGGTGGGTGGCCTCTATCCGACCCTTCAATCAGTAAAACATCATCAAAAAAATTTTGAATTTTTTTTATGAATAAATCTCTAAAAATTGCAATTATTTTGCTTTTATTTATATTTTACAATTTTTAATTAAAA
Organism: Ontholestes murinus; assembly: GCA_963969525.1. Taxonomy (NCBI): domain Eukaryota; kingdom Metazoa; phylum Arthropoda; class Insecta; order Coleoptera; family Staphylinidae; genus Ontholestes; species Ontholestes murinus. The sequence continues at coordinate 41,559,682 of OZ018399.1, read as the reverse complement.
CCCTCGCTTATGTTTTACTGATTGGAGGGTGGATAGAGGCATGCATATACATGATAACTTTAATTGCTAATCCTTGATGATTTTGCTGCTAAAAACAATAAAAGCATTTATGTAATAAAAAATAAAACAAAATCAAAATTTTAATTTAAATATAAATTACTTTTTACAGCTAATCTTATCTAATTTAGATTTAAAGTCTGCACACCCATCATGCATCAAATTTATACTAATTTACCTACTAAAAAATTTTACCTTTTTAATTTCCTTTTTATTCAAAAATTCTGTAATTAATTTTATTGGAAACCGGGAGATGATAAGGAATTGAAATTTATTTGTATATGTAGGGTGGGTGGGTGGCCTCTATCCCACCCTCCAATCGGTAAAACATCATCATGAATAATAAATATAATAATAAATTAAAAAAGAAACTTACGTAAATTAATAATTAATAATCATGTAAATAATTTTATGTTGTATGCAAACACCTTGAACAGAACGCCATGGTTCAATTTATTTATATTTACATCCTCTGTGACAAGTTTTAAATTCAATGTTAAACGTAAAATAAATAACTTAACAAAAGTAAATAGAATTTTAATGAATTTAATGAAGTTTAATAATAAAATATATAAGTCCTTACGTTTTAGAAAATTCACTAATAATCTACAACAAATGAGTCTTATTAAGACTACAAGAAACAAATCAGTTGTTTCAAAAGTGATTTGTTTCTTGTAGTCTTAATAAGACTCATTTGTTGTAGATTACGAAATATTTTCGTGTATTTTCTAATTATTAGTTAATGAAGTTTATTAATGGGTTTGAGTGGAAGATCATTTGAAAAAGTAAACTTCGTTCGTCCTCCTTTCGACTAAAATTTTATGTATTTTTTTATTTTTTTTTTGAAATGAGTGATGATGCAAAACAAATAAATAAAATGTAAAAAAATTTAAATGAAATGTACATTTAGTGCCTAAATAAAAACAGCAAACAAAGGAATTTAACCGCGTTTGTATTATTAAATAAATAAACAAATAGTATAATACAAAGTTTTTAAAGTGTTTTGATTAATATTCAACATGTATTAAGAAGTAAATAATAAAATAAACATAATAATTAAAATGGTGATGTGGCCATAACAGTGTTTTCCCTATATTTTTCTCGAAAACCATTAGGTTCACGCAAAAATGCGATTTTAAAGAAGCTGCTCAATTTTGGATTCTTTACAATATAACTTCTATAGTTCATTAGCAAAAAATATATAAAAAGTTTTAATCTTAAAAATGTATTTTTTAATAAAACTTGTGCAGTCTCTCATTCACTTTTTTTTCTATATACAGGGTGACTGACGAAAAACCTTTGGTGCTGTATCTCGCTTATTTTTTATCCGATTTTAATAAATAAAACATCAAATTAAACCATTTTTAAAAGACTTTAATAGGATCTGAACTGTTATTTTTTCTCGCACCCAGTTTTTGACAAAATACGATCAACATATATTTATATATATTTTTATTGATTCGCAAGGATATTTTTTTTCTGAATATAAAATTGTAGACAAATTTATCCATACATCAAACTTAAGTCGAGAAATTGAGGATTAAAAAAATAAATAAAAAGTCAAGTATCCATTGTAAACAATATACAGACCCTATTTTAAATGTCAAAAGTGACAGTGACATACAATACTGCAACGATTTTTAATCATTTCATAATTAAAATGTTGCAATATTTCAAACACTGTACTAGAATTTTGTGCTTCTACAGAAATCGTTTTTCAGTTTTTGAAATCTTGCAACATTTTTATTATGAAATTATTAAAAATCATTGCAGTATTGTACCAATCACTGACACTGTCACTTTTGACATTTGGAATAGGCTCTGTATATTGTTTACTATGGGTATTTGATTTTTAATTTTTTTTTAATCCTCAATTTCTCGACTTTGGTTTGATGAGTGGATAAAATCGTTTACAAATTTAGATTCAGAAAAAAATCTCCTTGCGGATCAGTACAAAATATATATACAGTGCAATTTGAAAAAAAAAAGTTGATCGTCTTTTGTCAAAAACTGGATTCAAGAAAAAATATCAGTACAGTTCATATTAAAGTCTTTTAAAAATCATTTAATTTTTTTTTTAATTTATTCAAATCGGATCAAAAATAAGCGAGATACAGCACCAAAGGTTTTTCGTCAGTCACCCTGTATATATATATACAATATAGGGAAAGTAAAAATTCCATTGAATAAATGATATATTGTTCATTAATTTGTATGTAATTTGTTGGATTGCCTCTAAAATGTATTTATTTTTTTTTTACATGTAATGTAATGGAGTTTTCCGTTAATAAAGTTATTATTATTATTCTTTAATTTTGTTACTGTTTTTATTATATCTCCTTTTTTAATTAATTCCATTTTATGAAGAAAAAAAAATTGTTTATTATTAACATTTTTTTTTTAATTTACACCTTTAAAATAACATCTGAAATCATTAGTTTAACAAATTATTAAAAAATGGTTTTAGATAAAAACATTAGTTTACAATTTTTTACTTGTTTAATATTTTTTAGCGATAGTTTTTTGGAAAATGCAAAAAAATAATTTACTTTACCTTCAAACTACGAATTTTAAAATTTCAATCGATTCACAATTAATTGGAAATATTTGAGAAACCACTTTAACATGAGCACTTAAAAACTATATTTTATATTGTAAATATAGTTTTTAAATGCTCATCTTTAAGTACATTTAAATCATTTTTTATAGATTGCAAGTGTTTTCAACTGTTTGTTTTTTTAAATTAAAAATAACATTCTAAGATTTTCCTAGGAAAACTATTTATTTATCATCATTAACTTTGAGGATTGTTTAGAATGGGGCACAATTTTTTATACTATTTTATTCCGACTGGTTTCGATTTTTACATCATTATCTAGGAATTTTACAAATTTTAATCAAAATATTAATATATGAAGTATAAATTAAAATAAATATCTACAGTGGTAGAAAGAATCCGAAGAAATTCTGGAATATTCCATCAGGGTCTGACTGGAAGAACATTCTGAAATTAGTGTATTTTGTTAACAGGAAATCCAAAGAATCATAAGAAATAAAAAAAAATGATGTAAAAATCTAAACTAGCCGGAATAAAATAGTATTAAAAAGTGCCTCATTTTGAAAAACCCTTAATATTAAAAATATTTCACCACGTGATAAACCAGAACCAAATTCAATAAATATTATTAAGCGGTAAATTAATTTCTCAAATTCTTGAACGTTGTCGACGTTTACTTGATAGTGCATTTTGATTAAACATAAATAAAACACTTTTCACTTTGTTTTACCATTAAATTTTTAATTAATTTCTCACTTAACCCGCGGTGAAACATTTTTGTTGTAATTTGATTGTTGATTAAAACACTAGGTATTTATTTCACTAGTTTTTTTTTATTTTACTCAGACTAGTTTCGACTAAATGTTTATTCGTACATATCTCCTTGAGAATGACATATAGTCGATACTAGTCGGAGTAAAATTTAAAAAAAAACAAGTGAAATAATACCAAGTGTTTTAATCAACAATTGAATTAAATATTATAAGGTATTAAAAATGTTTTTTCATACCTTACACTTTATCAGTGTTTTACTAAGTGATACCATGGAGTTTCAACAAGTAACAGCCTCATCGATCCAATATTTAATAATATTAATTTATATGATTAATTAATTTCTCACTTAACCCGTGGTGAATCATTTTTGAATTAATTTGATAGATGAATTAAAACACTTGGTATGATTTCACTTGTTGTTTATTATTCTCAGACTAGTTTCGACTATAAGTCATTCTCAAGGAGATATGAGAATGACATACTCGAAACTAGTAGGAGAATAATAAACAAGTGAAATCATACCAAGTGTTTTAATTCATCTATCAAATTAATATTTAATTTGATTGTTGACATTAATCAAATATTTACAGAAATTTTACAGATTTTGAGCAGAATTCTTAGTAAATTAAGTAAAATAAATCTCTACAGTTGTAGAAAGCAATCGAAGAAATTCTCGAATAAGTGGGAACATTCATCATCAACAGGGTTTGACTGGAAGAACATTCTGAAGAATAAAATCCGCCTGTGATTCATGTGGTCAAAATTTAGTGTATTTTTTATGTATCTGTATTTTAATGTATTTGGTAACAGGTAATCCAAAGCATTATAAATAATAATAATAATAATAAAACACTTGCTATTATTTCACTTGTTTTTTTTATATATATTTTACTCCGACTAGTTTGACTATATGTCATTCTCAAGGAGATATTTATTTTTTGGGATGTACAAATAAAGATTATTATTATTATATGTACGAATGAACATGTAGTCGAAACTAGTCGTAGTAAAATTAAAAAAAAAACAAGTGAAATAATACTAAGTTTTACAACAATCGAATTTATACAAAAATTTTATCACTTAGTAAAACACTGATTGATAAGGTATCAAAAAATATTTTTGATACCTTACACTACATTAGTGATTTAATAAATATTATTAAATTGGATTGATGAGGCTTTTACTTGGTGAAATTCCATTATATAGGTGATAAATAAAACTCTTCCTCGGCTTTGAGAATATACACAGTTTGTCGCAGTGTATCGACTTTAAACTATGTAAATCCTCAAAATCGAAGAGTTTTATTTATCACCTAAATATTATTAATTTTTTCAGTTGAATTATTGTAACGATTGTTTTTTGTTTTTTTATTAATTACAACTTATAATTTATTTCAATAAGAAAATTAATGTGATATTAAATTAAATAAATACTTAATGGAAAAATTCACAATAACACCATAAATAATTATTGTAAAAATGTTTTATTAAATCAAATCATATTTAGTTTAAATTAATAAGCACTAAAAACCTTTCTTCACAATTTTATTTAAATTCACAGATATACAGGGTTATTCACGCTATACGGCACGGAATATTGTGGAAAAAAATCCGTGACTTTCAAAAAGTTTCACTTTGGGGATATATGGGGGTCTATTAGGGTTACTTTTTAAAATTACTTTCATAATATACAGGGTGTCCCAAAAACCCTAAAAGTATCAAAGTTGTATTTTTTTCTAATGAAACACCCTGTATTTTATTGCATTTTTGGATCCTTCGATAAAAATAAGTGTGTGTTTTAATAAGGTTTTTATTACATAAACCTTAAGGTTTTTGAATTAATTTGAATTTTGTAAAAATGTAACCTAATTTTCATGTTTCAAATACTTAAAAAATAATTAAGTTATGCATACCAAATTTACACTGAAATGTAACAATAGATCATATTTTATTTTCCAAGTATAATAAACTTGACATCTTATGCCGGGTGTAAAAAAATTGGAATTAAACAAATGAGAACTTTAAATGGCTATAATTTCATTTATTTAAATGGAACGCTATATTTATTAATTTATCAGCAAATGCACGTTTTAATTACCTTTCGAATGGTATTTAAATCTTAAGTGTTAAGTCTTCTCGTTTTTGCAGAAAATGCCAAAATATTGTTTATTGCACCGTTTTAGTACTTTTTAAGTAAAAATTTGTATGTATCTAGTTTTCTATGGTATTTAAAAACGTCAGATAATTAATTTAGTCTGTCATTTTAGTTTAAAAAGCCTGTCTTTTGTTATAGTTGTCTTATTTTGCATTTTTGTGTTAGATCGTTAGTAATCGTTATTGTTTGAACATCGCTGTTGTATTTTTTGGTAAAAAATGAAGATTTACTCAAAAGAAGGGGTCGTTGGCATTATTTTTATGCTTGGAGAATGTCATCAAAATTGTTTATTGGCTTGTCGAGTTTATACTTAAAGGTTTCCCGAAAGAAATCACCCTAAGCCAGCTATTTTTGAGAGACTATTAAACCAGTTTAAAGACATTGTAAAGACATTGTGTTAAAGACATTGTAAAAAATCTGTGTAAATTTTCATTTTTTACAATGACATACAACAACCATGTTCAAACAATAACGATTACTAACGATCTAACACAAAAACGCAAAATAACACAACTATAACAAAAGACATCCTTTTTAAACTAAAGTAACAGACTAAATTAATTATCTGACGTTTTTAAATACGATAGAAAACTAGATACATTAAAATGTTTACCTTAAAAGTACTAAAACGGTGCAATAAACAATATTTTGGCGTTTTCTGTAAAAACGAGAAGACTTAACACTTAAGATTTAAATACCATTCGATAGGTAATTAAAACGTGCATTTACTGATAAATTAATAAATATAGCGTTCCATTTAAATAAATGAAGTTATAGTCATTTAAAGTTCTCATTTGTTTAATTCCAATTTTTTTTACACCCGGCATAAGATGTCAAGTTTATTATACTTGGAAAATAAAATATGATCTATTGTTACACTTCAGTGTAAATTTGGTATGCATAACTTAATTATTTTTTAAGTATTTGAAACATGAAAATTAGGTTACATTTTTACAAAATTCAAATAAATTCAAAAACCTTAAGGTTTATGTAATAAAAACCTTATTAAAACACATACTTATTTTTATAGACGGATTCAAAAATGCAATAAAATACAGGGTGTTTCATTTAAAAAAAAACACAACTTTGATACTTTTAGGGTTTTTGGGACACCCTGTATATTATGAAAATAATTTTAAAAAGTAGCCCTAATAGACCCCCATATATCCCCAAAGTGAAACTTTTTCAAAGTCACGTATTTTGGCCACAATATTCCGTGCCGTATAGCGTGAATAACCCTGTATATTTCGGACACAAAGTGACCATTATCAATGTTTTAATTAGTATTAAAATTTTAGTAGTATTTAGTGCTTATTAATTTAATCAAATTTATCTTCATGTAACTCACAAAAATGAAAATATTTAGATTGATATAACTGTAATTGTCGAGGCTTTCACTTCGTGATACATTTTGATAATTCAAAATAAATAAAACTTTGTTGGTATCACTTTTTTATTTACTGTAGTTTCAGATTGGTTGATTGAGTTACGTGAAGATCAAATTAATTTGACGAATAAAGCACTAATAACCTTTTTATTAAATTGTTAAGTAAGTTTATTAGTTATATATGTTGGAGGCTTCTACTTCGTTATACATTTTTATAAATTGAATAAAACACGATAACTTTGTTTGTATAACTTGAAAACTTTTTATTGTAACTAGTTTTGACAAATTTAGCTTGTCATTATCAAACACATAGTATGTCACTAGTCACAATAAAAAGTTTTCAAGTTATACAAAGTTATCGTGTTTTATTCAAGTTTATTAGTGCTTTATACGTCAAATTATTATAGTTTCGATTATTGTTTGATAATGACAAGCTGAAGTTGTCGAAATTATAGTTACAAGTGTAAATAAAAAAAGTAATTATTTTATTTATTTTGATAACTGTCTTTACAGGTTACAATTAATTGTAGTTAATTTTTTAATTTAGTATAAGTATGGTGTAAGCAATAATTTTATTTATTGTGTATAATTTATAATTTTCGCGTGTGGTAAGAATTCGAAGAATTCGGAACTGAGCGTAAGAAGTGTAAACGGGCCGTAAGGCACCCGACCACCGCCCGAGGTGGAGGCCGGGGCACGGTCGAAATAGAATAGAATGGGAGAGAATAGGGCGAATTTGAATGCCGGTGGTCCGGGCCCGGCGAAGATTAGAAACGGGCCGTAAAAGCCCCCCCAAGGACGTGCGGCCGGCGGCGGTATTTATTGCCAGTAAAATGGGTGAAAAATCTCCGGATTCCGTTTCGTAACTTTTAACGAAGAGAAGGCAGATACGCAATGTAAAATGCGCCGGACACCGGAGTATTTATAAACCCTCGGCGGTGCGGAACGTAAACAAAAATGAGTAAAGGCGATTCATGAACGCAGGCCGGACGAGCGCCGCGGATATCGGATTGGATTGTCTTATCCGCTGATTATAAGGTGGTTTTTGTTTATAAATACGTCGAGGCAGAAGACGTACCGGGAACGGACACGGGTACAAGAGAGAAAAACAGGTAATACCTAAAGAGCTAAGCTAAGCTAGGTATGGACCACACACGCTGCTCTCCCGGTGGTCCTCGCCAAGGATAGCGTAATACGGAACATCGCCCACCAGACTTCGATCTCAGGCAGGCCCAAAATGATATATCACACCTGATTTCGGCACAGCCAGCGATTCGCTATCCGACAGCACTCTTCCTCTGCGGATTGCGAGCCGCTAATAAACAGCAGAAACAGCAACAGAGCAACAGAAAACCGAAACACAACAGGCCAGGCACAGCACACATTCGCTCACACGGACACGGGCACCGATAGAAACATTAAAACGTGCGCTCCGCGACTCTCTCAAAGTGACAACAAAGAATCCGCACGACGGGCGCGCTTTAAACTTTACGGTGCTCTCGCATAATTACCTGTTCTATTTGTTCTAATGCAACAATGGCATCAACCCAGCCGGGTCGAGTGTAGAGATCGGATTTGTGCCGTTCTGTGTCTATCTGCGACTCAGAAGTGGCCATCCTCTACGTGGCCAGTTTTCTGGATGGGACCTCCTTTAAGGGCTACCATTAGCTCCCTAGGAAAACGCAGCACGCGGAAACGGCTCCTCCTGCTCATCCGAACGTATTCACACACATTTCGCACATAAACAAACGGCAGCACGCGCTCGCTCCAGCTCAATTCTCGGATGTTCCCTTTTCATTTCTTCATCGAGTAACGTGCACTTGAATTTACTCATTTTTAACCCATTGAGGACGTTATTGTGAATGGCCGGTACGGATAAGCCACACACGCGCACTTGACAGTTCCAACTGTGGTTTGTTTATATCAGCAGCGATCGGGGCACAATTCAAAACACAACTGTTCGGCTACGGGATGAAATGCACGTAAATAAGCTGGGGGACGGAAACGGCAGCGGCAACGTCTGGCTAACGTGACTACTTCAATTCAACTGCTATGTTTCCGTCCATAGTACGCTAGTTCGGTCCGAGGGGCCGAGCGCCTTCCGACCGCGCACGGACGCGCCCGATCGCGGACCACACACGCCGTGTTTAGAATGTAAATTCTCCAAATTACATTACTTACACTTCTTGTCACTTCATACCAGGGCACCGCCACTTTATATATTTTATAATAATAATGTCTACATATCGGAATCCATCCAGCCGCCGCCGCGGACGCTGCCAGTCCGCCGAAATAACGCCAGACGGCCCCAAAATCCGAACCGCCGACATCCAACACTCACCGACAGGAAGACATTTAAACACATTATCCGCATTTTTCTCTCTTACTTCATTACTCGCTCTCCACAATAATGTCGCTTATTTTTAGGCGAATTCACGTCACCAAAACAAAAACACCGTATTTTTCAAACGTCCACTTTCACAATTAAAACCGCCCGCCGCGTTTTCTCGCCGCACGCACTCGCGAACGTTACTACGGAAAAAAATAATTCATAAATTACCGGACTACATAAACATCACTTTTTAATCGCACGGCCACACGGGGCGGCGAGGGGGAGAGGAACGCATTTATTTCACGCCGCGAGTTAATTAAAATTACATGATGTTCATTAGCGGTGACGGCTGGTTTTTGGTAATTCAGTCCAGGCCGCAGATCATCTCTACACGAAATTCTAAGGTAAATTGGTGATGTGACCATCATAATATTTTCCCTATAGTTTACGCAAAAAGGCTATTATTAATTACAATTACTTGTATAAATTTCATTTAACTCCTATAGTTTATTAGCAATAGGCAAAAAAAAATCAAAATTATTAAGTTAGGAACTTTATGAAAAACATTTTTTAATAAAACATGTTCCGTTTTTCATTCTCTTTAACTTTTGTTTGAAAACTTATGTCTTATTTTTCAAAATTTCTTAAATTTGAATAAATCTATTAAATTATGTTTATTTACGTTTTACAACTTTTAATTCATTCAAGAAAATGTTAGTAATTAATTAGTCGTCCTTCATAATTGAAATTATAGCGTGTAATTGAATCTTAATAAAAGGTTAGAAATTCGCATGGGAGAATGGTTTTAATCTTGATTGGGTATTTTATTTGTTGCACACAAGGGCGTTTCCAGACAACTGGCCTAGGGGGGGGGGTAATTTTAAAAAGAGAAAAAAACTTAAACATTTCTTCTATTCCATAAATACAAAGCAATCAACATCAAAAAAATATATTTTTTATAAAAAGGACTATTATATATTAATAAAATATAATTCTATTATTTTTAAATAAAAACAAAATAATATCACACCCGAAATAAATATAGGACATATAAAAACATAATAAAATATTATGTAAAATTTGAAATCTAAATCTTCGCCAGTTTGTTGTCAATAAAACACAAGGTATTATTGTGTTAAAATTGAATAAATTCATCGTGTTTTTATTAAATCTGTATTGCAGATCTGTTCAGTTCAGAGGAACCTAAAATAGCGAACCACGTAATGCAAAAGTCCATAAATAGTGTTAAAATATATAAAACTAAAAGGAAGTGGGAAATACAGAAACAAATGAGTACAAAAAGAGAAAGAGAAATCGACAGCCCTGAATATGAATTCTAAGGATTCCAAATGAGCAATGGAGAATAGAAAAAGATAGAAGAACAGAAGCGGTAAAACAAAATGTTGTAACAACAAAAGGATTCAAACATAAAACAAAGGAAGATGAAAGCAAAGACAAAACACACGGAGAAGGCAAATTCAAATATAGCTAAGAATGATATGGAAATGGAGGAACTAAAGAGCATGTTTAAAGACTTAATGAGAAATGGCAAAAAATTCAGAAGGTCTAAAAGAAGAGATCAGAAAACTAAAGAAAGAAATTTGTCATAGAGAAGAGTGCGAGCTAGAAAAGCAAGAGTTAAAAATAATCGACAACTTAGAAACAAAGTGGAAAAGTAAGAACAGTAAATGAATACAAAAATAATATCATAATAACAGGCTTAGTAGCAGAAGCAAACCAACGGAAGGATTCGAGAATTTTACATTACATAGTTAAAAACAAATAATACGAGTCGACGTTGGAACATGGGGAACAAAACAATAAATAATGAGAGCTAAAGGAAACCAAGAGGTCCAAGATATACATAAATAATGAAGAAAAAATCGTACAAAAAATAGAGAAATAGCTAGAGAAAAAAAGCAAAAGGAAATACAGTAAGAATAGGATACCAAAAGATAACAATTAACGGAGAGGAGTACGAATAAGAAAGCAACTAATAGAAAAGCAAATCAAAAACAAGACATCACAGCGAGAAAATGGCACAAGAGAAAAACAAGGAAAGAACAAGATTACAGAAGATATAAAATAGCAAATAAAATAGTGGAACACAAAATCAAGATAGCAAAACAGCAATTCTGGGAGCAGTTCGGTAAGAAACTGAAATAAACATTCACAAAAAACCAAATATTAAACAAATGAGGAATAAAAGAACACTAGGCCAACCAAGTATAAAAGACAAAAACGGAAATATAATAACAGAAGAAACGAATAAACAGACCATAATAAAGATGAAGAAGGTGAAATAACAAGGAAACAACGAAATAACAATCGAAGAACTGGAGGCAGCAATCAAGAAAATAAAACTAAGAAAATCTCCAGGTATAAATGACATCATCAATAATAAGAATAAGAAATAGCAAAAAAGAGCCGAGGACACAAAGATAGGGTATAAAAATATGGAACTATTAAAAATGCAAATATTAATGTTTGCCGACCACATAACACTAATAGCAGATTCCGAAGAAAAACTAGGAAATATACAAAGAGGAGCTAGTAAAGATAAATATAAACAAAACCAAAACAATGATAATATCATCAAAAAGGAGCAATCACAAAATAGAGTTAAACATAACAGATAGAGCAGTTTAGGCAGTTCAAATACCAATCAACAATAGAGGAAACAGAGAAGATAGATTCAAAAAGATGAAAAACTAGGCAAAGCAGGAATGATCTGCAACACAATAAAGAAAACATCCTTAGGGAAAAAGATATTACAAAAAAAAAATAAAAGCAGAAGAATTTCAAAGAATTGTAAGACATTCACTGCTATATAGTAGTGAATCATGAGTAACCACAGAGAGTAAAAACAGCAAAACCAATGCAATGGAAATGTGAAACCTAAGAAAGATAGAGGGAATTAGAGACAAAGTCCGAAATATAGAAGTAAGAAAACATCTCAACAGCTCAATATTAAACCAATAAAATCAGTAATAAAAGAGAGACAATTAGGCTGGTTGAAGAAGAGGAATAGAATAGAAAGAATTAAGAAAAATGGCACAAGATAGGCAACAGTGGTAAAGAAATGTGAAAGAAAATAACTGAGACATATTGTAGAGAATAAGTCCGAAAAACGTGATAGATAAAAGGAGAAAAGATAAATCAAAATAATCCTCTATAATAGGTTGATCCACGTTTGGTCTACTTCTCTGCTATTTGGTAATTCGAGGTTTCGTCATTTCAATTTGTAATTCGTTTAAAATATTGACTGCATCATTATACATTGTTTGAACGGTGTGAATTTTTATTGGATAAAGATCAAGTTATTAGCGTAAGATTTATGCATTTACTCAAAGTTTTCGTATTTCGCCGTATTTCTAAAATGATTGGACGAAGAGTATGTAAGAGTATATTTTAATATGGACAAATTAAAAGCATGGTTTTAACACCGTTCTCTGAAAACGTTGGACAAGGTTGACTGCAATATAGATACAGTACCCTTCAATTCTTCCATCATAACGGAACATTAATCTGTTCCAATTCAAATATATATATACAGGGTCGCTGATATGTATGGAAACGGTCGAATATCTCCTAAAGTAAGATAGCTAGCGAAAAATGTTAAGATACAAAAGTTTTATAGTTTTTTAAGCACTACCAGAATAAAAAGAAATTAAGTATACAGGGTCAGCCATAAAGTCAGGACGAAATAAGGTTGCTTTTTCTTTAATGGAACACCCTGTATATTATTCCATATTCAAATTAATCTTGAAATTCTAAACATAATTTGTATAGCACATCAGAAAGCTAAACTTGACCGTTTTAGAGATATCGGACTTTGAAAATCATTTTTTTAATTACAACAAAATAATCAAGTTACCTTTGAAAGTTTCCATCTCCATAACAACGCAACATCGTTACACACAAAAGTACATTTAGTTTGAATAATTTTCGCGCAAAAAATGGTACGTTTAAGTGAAACCGAGCGGATTGAAATTTTAATGATCCTAGGATATGGTGATAGAAGACGTTATGACGAAGTAGTAAATATTTTTCATGAACTGCATCCTGATCGAGAACGTATTTCCAAATCAACCGTTTCAAAAACATTGCACCGTTTTAATGAAACTGGAGGTGTCACAGATCTACCAAAAAGTGGAAGACCGGTAAGCGTTACAAAAGAAGAAAATTCTTTGAATGTTATGTTAGATGTGGTGGAAAATTCAATGAATTCGACAAAACAGTGGGCTATAAATCATAACATGAGTCGATATTCCATTCAAAAAATTTGCAAACGGGAAAAATTCCATCCATACAAAATTAATTTGTTACAAGAATTAAGTGAAGACGATGTTGATCGTAGAATCGAGTTCTGCGAAGTTATTATGGACAAATTAAATCAAAATGCTAACTTTGTTACGCACATATTATTTTCCGACGAATATACATTTTGTGTAAACGGCCAAGTAAACCGACATAACTGCAGATATTGGTCAGACCAAAATCCGCATTGGATGGAGGAAGTTCACACCCAGCGACCACAAAAAGTTAATGTTTGGTGTGGCATTATTGCTCGACACTTCATAGGGCCATATTTTATAAATGGAAATTGGACGGCTGAACGATATTTATTATTTTTGCGAGAGCATATTATTCCAGAGCTGATTCGATTATTCCCGAACAATAACAATCCCAATTTACTGGCAGAGCAAATATGGTTTCAACAAGATGGGGCTCCCCCACATTTTGGACTTGCAGTACGGGCATATCTCGATGAAACTTTTCCTGATAAATGTATTGGACGCAGGGGGGCAATTGAATGGCCAGCTAGGTTTCCTGATATGACCCCACTTGACTTTTTTCTTTGGGGTCATATAAAAAATTTAGTCTACAAAAATAGGCCTCAAAATATCGAAGAAAGGATAAGGCATGAAATTTCAACAATTCCTCCCAAAACCCTTTTAGGTTCTCTACAAAATTGTGTTCAGAGAGTTCATTACTGTCAGGAGGTAAATGGTCAACACTTTGAGCACCTTATAAAATAGCGTTGTTATGGAGATGGAAATTTTGAAAAGGTAACTTGATTACTAACTATTTTTGTATAATTTATACTTGTTAAGTATTAAAGTAAAATCACGTTTTTAATTTTCAAAAACTTTTATTTGTAAGAAGAAATTTCTTCACCTGAAGAAGCCACAGTGTGGCGAAACAATTGCTGCGAGTAATTCCAACAAATAAAAGTTTTTGAAAATTAAAAAAGTGATTTTACTTTAATACTTAACAAGTGATATGAATTTTCAACAAATAACGGCCTCATCAATTAATATGTACAATTTATAAAAATATGATTTTCAAAGTTCAATATCTCTAAAAGGGTCAAGTTTAGCTTTATGATGTGTTATACAAATTGTGTTTAGAATTTCAAGATGAATTGAAAAATGGAATAATATACAGGGTTAACTATATCAATGTAAATTTCAACGTTATTATATGTACATATTGTACAAAAATCAGGAATAAATTAATTTAAAAGAATGTATACACTATTCCTAAAATCAAAAAATACCTTATGTATAATTGATTGATTGAATTATTATAAATTGAACTAAGACATGTGATTCGCGATCTCTTAATGTAAAACAATGTAACAATTAACGATACCAAAGTGGCGAATAGTATCAATATATGCCGAGTATTATTAGAAAAGGGAACCCCCTGTGCAAAGAAAGAAAGTCAAGTCATCACTTCTCCAACGGTGCTTGCGTTAACTTTAATTTGTGTACAGTGTCTGCCTGTTTTGGAAAAATGAATCGTCATAGATCGCTGACTAGATTCACTAACACTTAACTGGTTTGTTTGAAATATTAGTAATTTTTAAGAATTAAAAAAATAAATGAACGAATAATTCTTAGGGGGGGTAATTATCCAATTATCCCCCCCCCCCCTCCCTGAAACCGCCACTGTTGCACATCGAATAGGATTTATACATTTTTCTAGAAACATTTCTACTGGATTTTATAGCAGATTTTCTATATCTGTTCAAATGAAATAATAAAGTAAAGGATTTTTGCCATTTCCTTAAACCCTTGAATCGATTGCAATTCTTGTTCCTACTTTAGCTATCTAAATAAAAAAGTTGAACATGAAGTTAAGAATTCCACTTTCACTCCTAAAAATCCAACAGTTTGATGTGCTGTAATTCATTTCATTCTTAAAACTCGGTTTAGCGTGAAATCAAAGTCAAAATATTTAATATTTTCTTTCTGTTTTATATGATTTAGTTCACTTAGCTCCTAAAAATTTAAGAACAAAAAACTCCAACAATATCGTGCTGTAGTTTATTTCATTCTTAAAAATCTAAGAAAATTGGACTTGGTATAACATGAATTCAAGGTCAAAACATTGGAGCTTTTATAAATATGATATTTCCCCTTTGTTATATATTCATTTGGCTCTTCTAAATATATTTAGACGATTTAATCCACCCTCCAATCACTATATTATGCAAGGCGGTTGTTCTAAATTTATTATTAACATTATCAAGCAAATTTCCTATCCAGAAATGTCTCTTCTGAATTTTTTAAAAGGTTTCTTGAGTTTTCTAAAAATATCCCTTCCAGATTTTTTTAATTTTCTAGCACCCTTTACCTCATTTTCTCGGAAAATTTTCAGATTTTTAGAATTTCTTAGCAAATTCAAACAAATTCCTTCAAACTGGGAACATTTTCTTTCTAGGTGTTAAATTTTTACTAATTTACTTTTAATTTCTTTTTTATTCAAAATGTTTTGTAATTAATTTTATTGGAAACCACGAGACAATAAGGAATTAAAGTTAATATGTATATGCATGGTGGGTGGCCTCTATCCCACCATCCAATCAATAAAACATGATCAAAAATGGTGATGAGGCCGTCATTATACTTTCCCTATATATTTCTCGAAAACGATGAGGTTATTCTTAATAATTTGCTCAATTTTCAATTCATTACAATTACTTGTTATATAAATTTCATTTAGCTCCTATAGTTTATTAGCAATAAGCAAAAAAAGTCAACATTTTTAAATTAGGAACTTTACAAAAAAAAATATTTCAATAAAACTTTTTCACTAATAAATAGAAAAAAACACGAAAATATTTTCGTAAAATCTACAACAAATGAGTCTTATTAAGACTACAAGAACAAATCACTTTTGAAATAACTACTTCTCTAGCTAATACTTCGACAGACATTGAATAATACAAAAGTGATTTGTTCTTGTAGTCTTAATAAGACTCATTTGTTGTAGATTTTACGAAAATATTTTCGTGTTTTTTCTATTTATTAGTCAATTTTCTACAACGTAAAGGACTTATATATTTTGTTATTAAAACTTTTTCAGTTTTTCAATCTCTTTAACTTTTGTTTGGAAAGTTATGTCTTATTTTTCAAAATTTCTTAAATTTCATTTGTTTGAATAAATCTATTAAATTTTGCAATAATGTTATATTTATTTATGTTTTACAACTTTTAATTAAAACCCTCGCTTATGTTTTACTGATTGGAGGTTGGGTTAGAGGACACACCCACCCACCCTACATATACACATTAACTTTAATTACTGATCGCCTCGCGGTTTGCAATAACTTAAATTACAAAATTTGAATAAAAGAAAATTGACAAAGTAATTTTTTTTTTAAAGAGAATGGTTACTACGTGGTAATCCATACGCACGCTAAATTATTTTTCAATCCAATCACTATGTTTTAACCACAAATAATTTGTGATTTCTAAAAGAATCTTTTTTTTTAATATAAGAGCTTCCGATAAAATCTTCACAATTTAGAAACCGGGTTGAATTAAAAAATCTTGAAACCTAGAGAGGAAATTAGTGTAAATTTCTTGAATTCTTGAAAAAGTAAGTCTAGATTTTAGAAAAAAAATTCTAAAAAATCTAGGGCATCAAAAAAAGAGAAATTTCTGAACCCTCAAGAAAAGATTTCTACAAACAAATTTTCTAAAAAGTTCTAGAGCCTTCAAAAAAATCTTTGCAACTTAGAAGATAAGAAGATAACCTTGAAATCTGGAGGAGAAATTTCTGGAAATTTCTTGAACCCTTGGAAAAAAAGTTTAGATTTCTAAATGAAATTTTTCTAAAATTTCTAGAGCATCCTAGAAATTTAGAAGACCACTTGAAAAAATATCTTGAAATAGGGAAGGGTTATTACTGAAAATTCCTTAAACTTTTTCGAAAATAAGAAAAGATTCCTAGGGGAAAATTTTCTAAAATATTCTAGACCCTAGAATTCTAAATTCTGCAATTTAGAACTTTCTCAATAATTTTATAGTCTCTGGTTGAAACAAAATATTGAATTCTAGAGAAGCAATTACTGAAATTTACTTGAATTATCGAAAAGAAGACGAATTAAAAAACATTGAGAGCAATTATAAATATAAATAAATTTATAAGAAAAAATCTTCGCAATTTATAAGAAAAGGTGAAAAAAAATTAATTTGGGGAAGAAGTTATTGGCCATTTTCTAAACACTAAACTTTTAGAAAAAAAAAATTCTAGAAAATCCTGATGCCTCAAAGAAAATCTTTACAATTTAAAAGACGACTTCAAAAAAAAAATCTTGAACTCTGTAGAATAAATTGCTAGAAATTTCCTGAACCCTTGAGAAAATAATCTAGATTTCCAGAAGAAAATTCTAAAAATTCTAGAGCCTCAAACAAATTACTAGAAATTTCCTGAACTCTCGAAAAAAAGTCTAGATTTTTAAAAACAAATTTTCTAAAAAAGCCTTCATTTAAATCTTCGCAATTTACTGGAAATACAAATTGGGAGAAGAACTCTTGTTATGTTCCATTTCCGAAACACGTGTCAGTTATCTGAAAGTAAAGAAATGGAACATAACAAGAGTTTTACTTCTCCCAATTTGAAAATTTGGTTCCATCAAGAGAGTAGCAGAACAAGTATCGATTATATTACTGGAAATTTCCTGAATTCTACAAAAAAATCAACATTTCTAGAAAAAAAAATTCTAAAAACTTCGCAATTTAAAAGACAGCTTGAAAAAAAAAACAATCTTAATATCTGGAGGAGAAATAACTGAAAAGAGTCTAGATTTCTAGGAACAGAATTTCTAGAAAAATCTATAGCCTCCAAATCTCAATAAAAGTTACTGGACATTTCTGAACTCTCGAAAAAAGTAAAGATTTGTTTTTAAATTTTTGAGCACTGAAGGAAATCTTTGCAATTTATAAAACAATGTTAAATTCTAGAAGAGAAATTACTGGAAACAGCCTCAAAGAAAATTCTATAAATATTGAAACGAACTTTCTAAAAAATCTAGAACTCCCGAATAAGACTTTTGCTAAAAATTCTGGAAATATGAAGAAAAATTACTGTAAACTTATTAAATTAATTAATTAATTTATTTTTACCCAATAGCCAAGGAGGCCAATTACAGAGTAAAATTCGCATTAAAACTTAAATTAATAATTAAAATACAATAACAAAAACACAAATGACAAATGATACACATCAATACATGAACAGAAATTATAATTACTTAACAAAAACTTTCGAGACAAGCAACAACAGATGATTTAAAGGCAGTAAAAGATGAAGAATATAAATCAATAAAAGGATTACATACAACTGTTTGTATAGATTTAGAAGAAAATTTCCTAATAAATTCTAAAGTTAAACAAAATCTTGAGAGAACTTCCTGAATAATCTAGAACTGCCGAATAAAATATTTGCTAAAAATTCTGGAAATATCTATTTATTTATTAGATAAGAAAAAGAAAATACTGTACACTTCTCGAATCCTCAAAAAAAGTTTTATAAATCTAAAATTAAATCTTGTAAAAATTCTAGAAACCTCAATGTAAAAAAAACTAAAAGTATGGATCATCTGAGAGAATTATAGAAATTTAGAAGAAAATTTTCTAATAGAAAAAGTTGAACAAAATCTTGTATAGAAACGACGAATTAATTTCTATAAATAAATATAAATAATGATTTTCTGAAAAATTTTGAAACTCTTGAATAAAATCTGTGCTAAACTTGTAAAAATTTCCAGACTTCTCGATGAAAATTCTCTGGAAAGGAAGTTGCAATAAAAAGTAAAAGTATTGAGGACAAATTACTGAAATTTCAAGAATCTTTAAAGAAAAATCTAAATAATTTTCTGAAAAATTCTAAAGTTAATTTTTTTTCTCACAAATTAAGAACTTTCTTCTTAATAAAACTTGTTCAGTTTCTCATTCCCTCTAACCTTTGTTTGAAAAGTTATATTTCAAATTTAGAAAAATATCGAGAATAGTTAAAAAAAACGCCTCGAGTAAACATCCACTTCCGGTTTATAATTGCTTTTCAGTTCTAGTTTTTAATGGTAAAACCTTAAGTTTAAAATCATACGGATCATTCGTTCTTGAGATACAGCGCCCAGTTTTTTTTAAACGTCAACAACTTCAAATAATCTTTAAATTTTAATAAAAATTGTAAACGAAAATTTCTATAAATAAAATTACTGAAAAATTCCAGAAATTTATAAAAAAACTGTTTCATAATTTCACATCCTATAAAACATTTCTTGATATCTTGGACATAAAATTAGTGGATATTTCTAGAACTATTAAGGAAACCTGAAAATGTTTAAGTAATAAATTCTTGATAAGAAAAAATTTGAATCCTCAAGGAGAATTCTTACAATTTGGAGTACAAAACCTGGAATAAAAATTATAAACGTTCTAGGAGTTTAGAAATATAATTGCAAAAAAAAACTAGAAATTTTGATTAATTTTCTGGGAATCTGGACTTTAAATTACACTAAAATTATAGAGCCCTCTAAGAAAATCGTGGCCAATCTGGATAAGATTTTTTGTAGGATCTAGCAATTTTTCTTAAAACGAGAGCCCACGACCAAATTGTTATAAATTTGGAAATTAGAAATTTCAAATTACTGAAATCCCAAAAATACTTGTATGTAATAAAGAATTTCGATAGGATAAAGCAAGTAAAGCAAAAAAATTCTTGATAAATGATTACAATTTGGAGCCAAAATTTCTACTCGAAAAATAAAAAACTAGAAATCTAGCAAAAAATGTTTGAAATTAGGTATCTGGACGAGAAATTACTAGAAAAATTTAGTTTTAAAATTACTTGAAAATTGGATTTTTCATTCATTTATCGATTAAAAAATATAACATTACGATGAGATAAGAAATGCTGTAAATTTTAACTGTCTCAAAGAATTATATGAAAAGAATGTGTGAATAAAGATGGAAAAAAGTTCAGAGAATTCTAAAACCCATTTAGAAATTTACCAATTTCCAGAATTTTTACTTACAGACCCTTAAAATTTTCCAGGATTTCTTGCTTTATTTTAAGGGCCTGCAAGTTAAAATTTTGGGGATTGGTAAATTTTTTCATCAAATTAAAATCTAAAAAAGGGCTTAATATTTCGAAAAGTCTCGACAATGTTTGTAAAAATGGAGACACAACATTATTTGTAACTTTTTAAAAGCTTCCTAAAAACCCAAGCAAGTTTGAATAAGATATTAGAAATGATGGAAATTTCTAAATATTAAAAAAAAATACAGTGAATTCCTGAACTCTTGAAGAAAATTCTAGAATTAGGTTGAGAAGAAAAATTTCTGGAAAATTTTAAAGTCTGGAAGAAAACCCGATAATTTCTAAGAAACTATTGTTAAAATTATTTCAAAATTCATTAAAAAAAATTGCTCTTCACGTATTGGTAACATTTTTTCATCAAGTTAAAATCTAAAAAAGAACTACTTAACATTTCTGAAAGTCTCGACAACGTTTCTAAAAATGAAAACGTAAAATTACTTAATTAAGTTTCTAGAAGTTCTCTAAAAAAAACAAGCAAATTTGAATAAGACAAAACAAATTGCTGGATTTTTAGGAGTGGAAATGGAATTCTTAACTTCATGTTCAACTTTTTAATTTAGATAGCTAGAGTAGAAACAACTATTGCAATCGATTCATGGGTTTAAGGCAATGCAAAAATCCTTTACTTTATTATTTCATTTGAACAGGTATAGAAAATCTGCTATAAAATCCAGTAGAAATGTTTCTAGAAAAACGTATAAATCCCATTCGATGTGCAACAAACAAAATACCCAATCAAGATTAAAACCATTCTCCCATGCGAATTTCTAACCTTTTATTAAGATTCAATCACACGCTATAATTTCAATTATGAAGGACGACTAATTAATTACTAACATTTTTCTTGGATAAATTAATTCCGGCCCTTCTCACGCTACCTATCGCACGTTTTAATTCGATTTGACCGTCACTAAGCCAAACAATTAATGAATAAAGCGTTTTTTGTAAAAAAGTACAATTACACCGCGACTCGGAAGCGCGGCGTCACAAAGAACGTTCTCGAACCACCGCGAAGTCGAGATAAATCACGATACTGTTTACATTTCACGTAACGCATTACGTATGAAATATTATTTTCATAATTAAGCCATCTCCCCGGCAATTACACCTTCTACTGCGGTGGCGGTGAGTTCAGCGGTGAAGAAGAAGAAGAAAAGAGGGGGGGGGGTTCTGGGAAGTGCCTCAACGCGGAGAATGTTCCGGAATTAACGCGCGGCCCCTTTCGGACAAACGAGCGCGACGGAGAGCCTTGACGGCGCGGAGGGTCAAAAATAATCCAACACTCAATAACAATAAATTTAATTGCGGGAGATTAAAGATGGCCGCGGATTGCTCAATCAACCAAGGGGGTCCGGCGCCTGATGTTATGATTCGCATTTCTGGATGTTGTCATGATGTCACCGTTGACAGTACTCTAGTAATTCTTAGGTAACAGTTTTGAAATACTTCTTCCTAATATCTTTAGTTTAGCTGTAGAAAAGCTCTAATTTTCATAATTAATATAATTCCAAAAGAAGAGATGGTTGACAATCTATTTTAAAAAGACAAAGATTGTGATGACTAGCGCTGCAGTGGATCAGTGGATACCCCCCTCCCCCACCCCTCTAATACAAGATCACGCTATGA
Organism: Ontholestes murinus; assembly: GCA_963969525.1. Classification (NCBI taxonomy): domain Eukaryota; kingdom Metazoa; phylum Arthropoda; class Insecta; order Coleoptera; family Staphylinidae; genus Ontholestes; species Ontholestes murinus. Next base: position 41,537,395 of record OZ018399.1, on the reverse strand, counting down.
GTTGTATGTTGTATATGTTGTATGTAAACATCTTCTTCTAAGAACCTTCTTAAGAAAGAAAACAGGTGAAGGCTACTGGTTTCCTATTCTAAAACATCTACTTCTTAAAAACTTCTCTAAAGGAAAAGCTTCAATATACTTCTGTTTTAATGTAAATTTGGAATCTCCAAAAAGTAATTTTTAAAAGCCCTATATACGTTTACTTTTGGTCGAGCTTTTCAGGGAAAAGTTTCAAGTTTATAGTTCCCTAATTTATTTAAAAAAATCGACAAATTTATGATCAAAAGCTTCAGCTGCTCTCTAGACGAGCTTTTCGAACGAAAGGCTTCAATATATTTCTATTTTTATGTGAATTTTGAATCTCCTAACAGTCATTTCTAAAAACCATTTATCCGTTTCTTTTTGGTCGAGCTTAAAACAATCATCAAATTTGTAGTTGAAAATTTTTGGATCAAAAGCTTCAACTGCTCTCTGGACAAGCTTTTCAAAAGAAAACCTTCAATATATTTCTATTTTAATGTAAATCTTGAATCTCCTGAAAGCAATTTTTAAAAGCCCTTTGTCCGTTTCATTTTGGTCGAGCTTTGAAAAAAAACTTACTGTTCCCTCATTTTTTGAAAAGGTTTACAAATTTTGGACCAAAAGCTCTAACTACTCCCTGGACGAGTTTTTCAAAGGAAAAGCTTCAATATATTTTTATTATAGTTATTATTTATTGAAATATTCGACAAATTTTGGATCCAAAACTTCAACTGCTCTTTGGGCAAGCTTTAATGTAAATTTTAAATATCCAGAAAGTCATTTTTAAAAGCCCTTTGTCCGTTTCTTTTTGGTCGAGCTTTAAAAAAGCTTCAAACTTATTGTTTCCTCATTTATTAAAAAAGTTCACAAATTTTAGACCAAACGCTTTAACGGCTCGCTGGGCGAGCTTTTCAAAGGAAAAGCTTCAATATATTTTTATTTTAATGTAAATTTTGAACCTCCAAAAAGTCATTTCTAAAAACCTTTCATCTTAAAATTTATAGTTCTCCCATTTATTGAAAAATTCGACAAATCTTGGATCAATAATTAAAACTGTTCTATGGACGAGCTTTTCAAAGGAAAAGCTTTAATATATTTCTAGTTTAATGTAAATTATGGATCTCTAAAAAAAAATTCTAAAAGCCCTTTATCCGTTTATTTTTGGTCGAGCTTTGAAAAAGCTTCAAACTTATTGTTCTGGACGAGCTTTTCAAACGAAAAGCTTCAATATATTTCTATTTTAATGTAAATTTTGAATCTCCAAAAACTCATTTTCCAAAGCCTTGTATCCGTTTCTTTTTGGTCGAGCTTTTCAAGGAAAAGCTTCTAGTTTATAGTTCCCCCATTTATTAAAAAAATCGACAAATTTTGGAACAAAAGCTACAGCTTTTTTCTGGACGAGCTTTTCAAAGGAAAAGTTTCAATAAATTTCTATTTTTATGTAAATTTTGAATCACCCAAACGTCATTCCTAAAAAGCTTTATCCGATTCAATATATTTCTGTAAATTTTGAATCTCCAAAAACTCACTTTCCAAATCCGTTTCTTTTAGGTCGAGCTTTTCAAGGAACAGCTTCAAGTTTATAGTTCCCCCATTTATTGAAAAAGTCGACAAATTTTTGATCCCAAGCTTCAGCTGCTCTCTGGACAAGCTTTTCAAAGGAAAAGTTTCAATATATTTCTATTGTTATGTAAATTTTGAATCACCCAAAAGTAATTTCTAAAAAGCTTTATCCGATTCTTTTTGGTCGAGCTTTAAAAAAGCTTCAAATTTATAGGATCCCATTTATTGAAAAATTCGACCAATTTTTGATCAAGCTTAAATATATTTCTACTGTAATATAAATTTTTAATCTCCAGAAAGTCATTTTTAAAAGAGTTTTATCCTTTTCTTTTTGGTGAGCTTTAAAAAAACTTCAAACTTATTGTTATTTATTATCATTTATTGAAAAAGTTCACAAATTTTGGACCAAAAGCATCAGCTGCTCTTTGGACAAACTTTTCAAAGGAAAAGCTTCAATATATTTTTATTTTAATGTATATTTTGAATCTCCAAAAAGCTTTTCAAGGAAAAGCTTCAAGTTTATAGTTCTCCCATTTATTGAAAAGGTCGACAAATTTTGGATCAATAATTTAGGCTGCCCTCTGCGCGAGCTTTTCAAAGAAAGAGCTTCAATATATTTCTATTTTAATGTAAATTTTGAATCTCTAGAAAGTCATTGTTAAAAGCTTTTTATCATATTAAGTCATTTTTTTAATCGAGCTTTAAAAAAAAGCTTCAAATTTATAGATCCCTATTTATTAAAAAAGTCGACAAATTTTGGATCAAAGGCTTCAGCTGCTGTCTGGAGAAGCTTTTCAAAGGAAAAGCTTCAATATATTTCTATTTTAATATAAATTTTGAATCTCTAGAAAATCATTTTCCAAAGCCCTGTATCCGCTTCGTTTTCGTCGAGCTTTTCAACGAAAAGCTTCAAGTTTATAGTTCCCTCATTTATTGAAAAATTTGACAAATCTTGGATTAAAAGCTTCAGCTTTTCTCTGAACGAGCTTTTTAAACAAATAGCTTCAATAAATTTCTATTTTAATGGAAATTTTGAATCTCCAAAAACTTATTTTCCAAAGCCCTGTATCCGTTTCTTTTTGGTCGAGCTTTTCAAAGAAAAGCTTCAAGTTTATAGGTCCCCCATTTATTGAAAAGTTCGACAAATTTTAGATCAAATATGTAAGCTACTCTCTGGAAAAGCTTTTCAAAGAAAAAACTTCAATATATTTTTATTTTAATGTAAATTTTGAACATTCAATAAGTAATTTCTAAAAACCCTTTATCTTAAAATTTATAGTTTCCCCATTTATTGAAAAATTCGACAAATTTTGGATCAAAAGTTTCAGCTGCTCTCTGGACAAGCTTTTCAAAGTAAAAGCTACAATATAGTTCTATTTTAATGTATATTTTGAATCTCTAGAAATTCATTTTCCAAAACACGTATCAGATTCTTTTGGTCGAGCTTTAGAAAAAGCTTCAAATTTATAGGTCCCACATTTATTGAAAGAGTCGACAAATTTTCGATAAAACACTTCAGCTTTTCTCTGGAATCTCCAAAAACTAATTTTCCAAAGCGTCTCTTTTTGGTCGAGCTTTTTAAGAAAAAGCTTCAAGTTTACAGTTTGCCCATATATATACATCTTTATTGACAAATATGTACATTTAAATAATGAATAATAAATAATGTATGAGGTGTTAGTATGTTGGTCTGTCAAAAGGCTATTGACCAGAGGTCTTTCTGCCTTGTTTTGTCCAGTCATATGGGTAGATGCATGAAATGATGTGCTGATGATGAGAGATGGTCTCTCTTTAGAACGAATATATCTTTCGCCCTTTCAGTTCACCCATTTATTGAAAAAGTCAAGACAAATTTTGGATCAAAAATTTAAGCTGCTCTCTGGGCGAGCTTTTCAAAGGAAAAGCTTCAATATATTTCTATTTTTATGTAAATTTTGAATCTCCTAAAAGCCGTTTCTAAAAGCCCTTTATCCGTTTCTTTTTGTTCGAGCTTTTCGAGGAAAAAGTTTACAAATCTCCCATTCATTGAAAGAGTCGACAAATTTTGGATCAAACATTTAAGCTGCTTTCTGGACGAGCTTTTCGATATATTTTTATTTTAATGTAAATTTTGAACCTTCAAAAAGTCTTTCTAAAAACCGTTCATCAAATTTATAGTTCTACCATTTATTAAAAAATTCGACAAATTTTGGATCAAAAGCTTCAGCTTTTCAAAGGAAAAGCTTCAATGTAAATTTTGAATCTCTAGAAAGTAATTTTCCAAAACACGTATCCGTTTCTTTTGATCGAGCTTTAGAAAAAGCTTCAAATTTATAGGTCCTCCATTTGTTGAAAGATTCGACAAATTTTGGATAAAACACTTCAGCTTTTCTCTGGAATCTCCAAAAACTCATTTTCCAAAGCGTTTCTTCTTGGTCGAGCTTTTCAAGGAAAAGCTTCACGTTTACAATTTCCCCATTTATTGAAAAAGTCGACAAATTTTGGGTCAAAAATTTAAGCTGCTTTCTGGGCGAGCTTTTCAAAGGAAAAGCTTCAATATATTTCTATTTTAATGTAAATTTTGAATCTCTAGAAAGTCATTTTTAAAAGCCCTTCTTCCATTTCTGTTTGGTCGAGCTTTAAAAAAAGATTCAAATTGATAGGTCCCACATTTTCTCCATCTTTTCTCTGAACGAGCTTTTTAAACAAAAAGCTTCAATATATTTCTATTTTAATGTAAATTTTGATCTCCAAAAACTTATTTTCCAAAGACCAGTTTCCGTTTCATTTTGGTCGAGATTTTCAATGAGAAGCTTCAAGATTACAGTCGCCGATTTATTGAAAAAGTCAACAAATTTTAGATCAAACATTTAAGCTGCTCTCTGGACGAGCTTTTCAAAGGAAAAGCTTCAAGCTTTTTGTTCAAGCTTTAAAAAAGCTTCGCATTTATAGTTCCCGCATTTATCGAAATAGTCGGCAAATGTTTGGTCAAAAGCTTCAGCTTTTCTCTGGGCGAGCTTTTCAAACGAATAGCTTCAATATATTTTTATTTAAATGTAAATTTTGAACCTTAAAAAAGTCATTTCTAAAAACCGTTTATTTTAAAATTTATAGTTCTCCCATTTCACAAAATTCGACAAATTTTGGATCAATAGCTTCAGCTGCTCTCTGGAAAAGCTTTTCAAAGGAAAAGCTACAATATAGTTCTATTTTAATGTAAATTTTGAATGAATTTTCCAAAACCCGTATCCGTTTCTTTTTGGTCGAGCTTTAGAAAAATCTTCAAATTTATAGATCCCCCATTTATTAAAATATTCAACAAATTTTAGATATAACATTTGAGCTTTTCTCTGGAATCTCCAAACACTTCAATATAGTTCTAGTTTAATGTAAATTTTGAATCTCTGGAAAGTCATTTTTAAAAATCCTTTATCCTTTTTCTTTTTGGTCGAGCTTTAAAAAAGCTCCAAACTTATTGTTCCCTCAATTATTGAAAAAGTTTACAAATTTTTGACCAAAAGCCTCAGCTGCTCCCTTGACGAGCTTTTCAAGGCAAAAGCTTCAATATATTTTTATTTAAATGTAAATTTTGAACCTCCAAAAAAGTCATTTGTAAATCTTAAAATTTATAGTTCCCCCATTTATTGAAAAATTTGACAAATTTTAGCTTTTCAAATGAAAAGTTTCAGTATATTCCTATTTTAATGTAAATTTTGAATCATCAGAAAGTCATTTTTAAAAGCCCTTTATTCGTTTCAAATTTATAGATCCCTCAATTATTGAAAAAGTCGACAAATTTTGTAAAAGCTTCAAGTTTATAGTTCCCCTATTTATTAAAAAATTTAACAAATTTTGGATTAAAAGCTTCAGCTTTTTCTGGAAGAGCTTTTTAAACGAAGAGCTTCAATGTATTTCTATTTAATTGTAAATTTTGAATCTCTAGAAAGGCATTTCTAAAAGCCCAAAACCCTTTATCCGTTTCTTTTTGGTTGAGCTTAAAAACAATTTTCAAATTTTTAGTTCCTCCATTTATTGAAAAATTCAACAAATTTTGAATCAAAGCTTTTCTCTGGACGAGCTTTTTAAACGAAAGCTTCAATATATTTCTAATTTAATGTAAATTGTGAATCTCCAAAAACTCATTTTCCAAAGCCTTATATCCGCTTCTTTTTGGTCAAGCTTTTCAACGAAAAGCTTCAAGTTTCCAGTTCCCCTATTTATTGAATAAGTCGACAAATTGTTGATCAAAAGCTTCAACTTTTTTCTGGACAAGCTTTTTGAACGAAGAGCTTCAATACATTTCTATTTTAATGTAAATTTTGAATCTATAGAAAGTCATTTTTATATACCCTTTATCCGATTCATTTAAAATAAATTTATAGGTCCCCCATTTATTGAAAAAGTCAACAAATTTTGGATCAAAAGCTTCAGCTTTCCTCTGCACGACCTTTTAAACGAAAAGCTTCAATGTATTTCTATTTTGAATTTTTCCAAAGCCCTGTATCCATTTCTCTTTAGTCGAGCTTTTCGAGAAAATGCTTCAAGTTTATAGATCCCCCATTTGTTGAAAAACTCGACAAATTTTGGATCAAAAATTTAAGCTGCTCTCTGGAGGAGATTTTCAAAGGAAAAGCTTTAAAATATATCTAATTTTATGTAAATTTTGAATCTCCAAAAACTCATTTTCCAAAGCGTTATATATCCGCTTCTTTTTGGTCAACAAATCAAAGTCGACAAATTTTGAATCAAAAATTTAAGCTGCTCTCTGGACGAGCTTTTCAAAGGAAACGCTTCGATATATTTTTAATTTAATGTAAATTTTGAATCTCCAAAAAATCTTCTTCTTTTGGGGCGAATTTTCAAGGAAAAGCTTAAAGCTTACAGTTTCCCTACTTATTGGAAAAGTCGACAAAGTTTGGACCAAAAGTTTCAGCTACTCTCAGGACGAGCTTTTTTAATGAAAAATCTTTAGTCTTCGCCAAGATCTTCAATCTAATTTGGAAGGAGTTTTAACGGAAGTCAATAAAGTTTTGATCAATGTTTTAATTTTTTTCAGTTAAGCATTCCGCGTATGAGTTTCAAGATGTATAAGTTGATCGTTATTCGAAAAATCCTTAGTTTTCGTAACATTTTCAGTCTTATATAAAGGGTTTATCAATTGCTTTCTGCGGAACATCTCTAATTTTCTCAACCTCTTAAATCATATGTAATCAGTAGCTCTTTGAAAATGAAAATGTTCTAAAAGTCTTGAGCTTTTAAGTCGTAGGTTTTGAAATAGTTTCTAGCAAAACTACTTTTTAGAAAACAATCATACTAAATTTTCAATCTATTTGAAATCTCTCAATCCCTATCTTCATGAATAAGGAATTTTTCATGAAAAAATCATTCAAATTAGAAGCTTTTTATAAGCTCGACCAGGGTTTTTAGAAATGACTTTTAGGAGATTCAAAATTTACATAAAAATAGAAATATATTGAAGCTTTTCTTTTGAAAAGCTTGTCCAGAGGGCAGCTTAAATTTTTGATCGAAAATTTGTTGTTTAGTTATAGCAAAATCTTTGGTTTTCCTAACATTTTCAGTCTTATTTTGAAGAAGATCTAAATAAGTCGATATATTTTTGTTCAAAAGTTTTAGCTTATTTTTGGGCGAGCTTATTAAGGAAGTGCTTCGTGATTGATCGTTTATCAAAAAGTTGTTAGTTTTCGTTACATCTTCGGTTTTATCTGCAAAGAGCTTAAAAAATAAAAATAAATAAATAAATAAATCAACTGTCCAATTTTCACAAGCTTTTAAATCATTTGCAATTAGTTTCTATTTTACTTGAATCCAAAATTTGGCGTTTTTGAATCTCCAATAAATGACACTTGACACCCTAGTGCAGGCCCAAAGCCACGATACTACAGCCGGACAGTGGTAAGATAGGAACATGTTTGTGGCCCTCTATCCCTTGAAACCTAATAGACTCGGGGGGCGAATAAGGCCGAGTTAGACCGAAGAGTTTGTCGAAGGTAGAACGACAGATCATAGTGACTCTATTGAACGGGAACACCTACTGTAGATTCTAATGGGTTCCAAAATCTCTTAGCAGTAGGCCATCGTCCCAGGATGATCCCAAAATGGCTTACACCCTATTGGGGTCATACATAGATACATATAACTCAATCACAAAAAAAGTCTGAAAATTTTATAACGTTTCCAAAAATACAGCCAATTATCATTCAAAAATGTTTTTGGAAAACCATCCTAACTAAACATTTTAGAAGCTCATTACAAGGTTTGTACTTTGCAAAAAATTTTAATTCAAATTTTCTGAAGCACATATGAAACTATCCCAAAAATGCATACTTGATTATTTCTAATTTTAAAAATTGTATGACATTTCATAAACATCTAAAAATTGCTAATGGATTGGCCGTTTTTTAAATTTCTTGGCTAAATATTCTAAAGATGTTGAAAACTCAAAGAAATGTTTTTCTTCTCAAAATTGGTTGATTAAAAATTTTTAAAAACACGTATAACACAATCCCAAAAATTTAGACTCTAAAAATTATATGACGTTTAAGCAATATCCAAAAATATATGACTGAGTGCCAAATACCATTTCAAAAATGTTCTTAGGAAGCAAGCGAAATATTTCAAAATTTTGAAGCTCAATGCTGGATTTCTGCTTCCCGAAAAATTTGAATTCAACGTTTTTAAAGAACATATGACACAATCCCAAAAAATTATACTTGCATTTTTAAAGGAGACACGATTACTTTGTTTTACCACATTATTTAAAATTACACGTGACTATAGTTTCGAGATGTACCAGAAAGTAAACGCCTCCACAATTAAATATTGAATTTTTAAGATGATATTTTAAAACATCTAAAAATTCAAGACTAAGGGAAGGTTGTTCTTGGATAAGTAAACAAAATATCTTGAAAGCTCAATGAAAGATTTAACTTCCCAAAATTGCTTGACTTACTATTACTAAAAAGTTCTTAGAAAATAATCCCAAAAGATGAAAACTCAATGCAAGTTTTATACTTTTCAAAAATTATTAATGAAACATTTCTAAAGCAATTCTAAACATTGTATGACATTTCAAAAACATGCAACACTCAGGAATTGACGTCGTTAAAAAAATTTGGATAAGTAATCCAAAAATCTTGAAAACTTAGGTTTTACTTTCCAAAATTGGTTGATTATGAAACAATTATAAATTATTATTATTTAAATTCTAAAAATGTATGACATTTCAAAACATATCCAAAAATAAAGGACTGAACTTTCTAAAAATTCTTGGAAACAACAACTCCAAAAATGCGAGGTACTAACATCGATAATTCTATTTTTCTAAAGCAATCCCAAAAATGTATACTTTATTGCTTTCTGATTTAAGATTTAAAATTTTCAGTTGAAATTTCAATTTTAATAGAAGGGCAAAAAGAAACAAAAACAATTTTAATTTTGAATGCCCATTAAAACAACAACATCCCGTACTAACACGCGCTGTTTCTACCGTGCGTCCGTTGTAACTCAATTAGTGCCGTGGAAAAAAAAATGTTAATTTTCACTTTTATTACCGCTCATTTATTACGGGACACCCAGAATAGAATTCACGAAGGGTAATAAATATCCGAACAGAGTCGTAGATGCGGTCTGGGAAAGTAGGCTAAAACAGGATACTATTCACACAAATCAGACATCAATTCCGAAGACAGGTACTAATCACATAAGGTCAGGTACCGGCTAGAAGGTGGGTGGTTTATTTCCGTGAAGCCACATTTGTGAATACCGAACGCAGGTCCGCCAGTACCCGGCCATTGTGTAATCCTCGCTCGCCCCGCCGCACCCCCCGCACCCCCCAGGCCCACCTTTTAACCGTAATATTCCCCGTTGATAATATACAAAAAAAAGAGACGATCAGCGGGACACTGTCACAATACAGGGAGAGAAAAAAAGTTACGTGTTATCTTATTTCTAGAAGCGTCACCCCCTCCGGACGTGTCAATACGTGAATGACAATAAAACCATCCGAATCGTCGTAAAATTATGTCAAAGAAAAACTTTGCAAACAAATGTAAATATTACCAATGGGGATGAAAAAAATAATGATTGAAATTTTCTCTAGTTTAATAATAATAAAAAATTAATACGATACTATTTACAATTCTTGAATGGTTATAAAATTTAGAAATTATAAAATTAAAATTTTACAAAATAAGCAATTTCTTAGAAAAAAATCGGCCGAACACTTTAAATTAGTGTCAATTTTATACAAAACTTTTAAATTCTCTTAAAAACCTTTGAAATTCGACAAAACCATAGTTAAAATTTTGTTCAGATTGATAATGGCAATAAGCCGAAACTAGTCGAAAATAAAAAAAATATTTGTGAAACAAACCAAGTGATTTTAATTATAAAACCTATATAATTCTTAGCATGTTTACTTTCCCTATAGTATATATAGGGGAAGTATTGTTTTCGTGCATGAAAATGTCTGTGGGCGCTCTATCTCAAAAACGAATAATGCGTTTGAGGCGAAACTTTAAACTTAACGTTTTATCATTAAAAATTAGAACTGAAAAGCAAAAGGTAAACATTCCTAAACCGGAAGTGGTTGTTTACTCGAAGCGTTTTTTGGATTTTTCTCGAAATTTTTCTAAATTTTAAAAATATTACATTACTCTTCAAACAAAAGTTAAGTGGAATGAGAAACAAAGCAAGTTTTATTAGAACATGTTTTTCATAATTTGCGAGAAAAGAATTAAAAATGAAAAATTTTGCTATTTTTTGCCTAGTACTAAAAAACTATGTGAGTTACATGAAATTTGTTTAACAAGTAATTGTAAAAAATCCAAAATTAAGTAAATTATTAAGAATAGCCTTTTGCGTAAACAATTTTTAATTAAAACCCTCGCTTATGATTTACTGATTGGAAAGTCGGATAGAGGCCACCCACCCACCCTACATATACATGATAACCTCAAATATTAATCGTTGATGAGAGAGAGAATAATATCTTTATTCGAACACTTACAATTTTGAAAAATATATACAAATGATTAACAATAATGGTTAGTCTGTCCGTTTGGGCTATCGACCATCGGTCTTTCTGCCCTGTCTTGACTCTAAGTTTTGTGTGAAAAATAAATATCTTTGCTAGCTAGCTTAACCGTCTGGATGATTCGAACTAATGAATTGATGTAGTGTGAGTTCGTTGATGATTTTGCTGCAAAATACAATAAAATCTTATATCTAATAAAAAATAAAGCATAATCCAAATTTACTTTTATTTCCAGTGCAAATGATAAATACATTCAATGGGTGGGTCAAGTTTACATGGAATTAATTAAAAATTAACATAATAGGTGTATATGAATTAAAACATAGAACTAGTGCTAATAACATATTAAAATGTGATGTAAATATAAAACTTAATGCTAGATACAATTATAGAATAAAAATATACAAACACAATAAATAAAGTATAAAATATATAGTAATTTCACTTAAAATGTACGGTCAACGTAAGTAAAAATACAAAATTGGATATGAATATATTTACACATTATTACAAAAACTAATATATTCACTAACAGTATAAAAACTATTTTCTTCAAATAATTTCTTCAACCGTTTATTAAAAAAAAATATAGGGATATTTTTAAAACTGTCTGGTAGTTTATTGTAGAGTTTTATAGCTTGAACAATGCAGGAGTTATGGTAAAAAGAATGATGGTGTTGTGGAAGCTTTAGGTTCTTTGATCTTATATTATATGTATGATGCGTTTCATGACCATCAAAAAGGTTTAGATTGTGTCTCACAAATTTTAAAGTTTCGTAAACATGTAGGCTCATAAGCGGCATAATTTTCAGTTTCTTGAACAGCATAGACAACTAGTATTTGGTTTTTGATTACAGCTCGTACGAGACGTTTTTGCATAACAAAAAGCTTTTGTATGTTATTCTCAGTTGTACAGGCCCAGAATATTATACCATATGTCAATTGTGGCTGGCAATATGACATGTACATTATACGGGCTGCTTCTTCGTGTATGTCTTGTTTTGTAGCATATAGCAAATATGCATATTTAGCTATTCTTGAGCATATTTGTTCTATATGGCTATTCCATTTTAAGTCGCTTTGAATAATTATTCCTAAAAATTTTGTCTCGTCCGTCTCAGAAATTGGATCCCCATTCATATATACGTTTGTTTGGCCCATTGGTGCTCGAAAGGTTATAATGTGTGTTTTTGTTGTATTCGCCAACAGGTTATTATATTTAAGCCATTTTCAAAGTTCCAATAGTGTTTCATTTGCCACCTTGGTCAACTGTGTTAGGCATCGATCTGCTATGCTAATCGTAGTATTATCTGCAAACATGGTTATGTGCGAATTTATTGACAACGGCAAGTCATTAATAAATAATAGGAATAATACGGGTCCCAATATACTTCCTTGTGGTACACCTGCCGTTGGGTAGGCGGCTTTAGATTTGTAGAAATTATTTTTCACAAATGCTGTTGTTACATGTTGTCGTCTAAGCAGATACGATGCTAACCAGTTATAACAGTTTCCCCTTAGACCGTATAGGGATAATTTGTGGAGTAATAGTTCATGTGGTACACAATCAAAAGCCTTTGTGAGGTCCACAAATATTGAAAAAACTTTAATGTTGTTATCCAAATTATTTAGAATGAAATCACTGAGGTTGTAAATTGCGTGTGTGGTTGTCATGCCCTTTGTAAAACCAAATTGTTTATTACTTAGTGTGTTGTTATGATATAAGTAATCTACTTTTCTATTCTTTAACACAGCTTCGAATATTTTAGAAAACACTGGTAGAATTGGCCTGTAATTTCCAATTTCGTGTTTAGAACCTTTTTTGTAGATGGGGACGATTCTACCATTTTTTAGTATTGTTGGAAACACACCTTCTTCCATTGACATATTAATAGCAACTGTTAACGGTTCTATTATGTAGTCCATTGTATGTTTTATTACTGCGGGTGTTAGATCATCTAAGTCTTTGGTGTTTGATAATTTTATGTCGCAAATTAATTTTCGTATTTCTACTTGTGTAGCAGGGCGGAGAAAAATTGAACCTGCACTTGTGTGTTTTAAATTATAATTATTTGATTTGGGAGCACTTGCATTATTTCCAATTTTACTGAAGTAATCATTCATAGCGTTTAGTATATTTTGTGGACTACATATTTTTTCATTATTTTTGTCGTAAATATAGTGTATTGAATTATTATTTAAATTTGTAGTTTCTTTAGTTTTTTTACTTAAGATTTTCCAAAGTTCTTTGGATTTATTATTCGAGTTCTCTATACGCTTGGTGTTATAATTTCGAACTTCGCATTGTACTAAGGTTTTGTATTCTTTCTTTATAGTCTTATACAGTGTATAATGTGTAATGTAGAACACGCATCTGATCCAGCAGTGGCTGAAGACCCACATCATCCAGCTCTTAATATTAATCTAGTATTCCCAGGCAAAACACCTATATTTAGAGGCGATATTAATCGTCAGTACAATTTTAAAAAGGCCAACTTGAATGCTCTATATATGGATATATGCAACGTTGATTGGAACACGATATTTGGAACAGTGGCTAACGTTAATGATATTTGCAACGACTTTTATAAAATATTATACTCATTATTTGATAAGCATGTTCCTAAATATAATCGTTGCAAAAAACGGTACCCTCCTTGGTTTAATTTAGAATTGATTAATATCTTAAAATCAAAACAGCATTATAGATCACGTTATAGGCGGCATCCAACCAGTTATAACAAGTTACGGTTATCAGAATTGCAGAAGAAATATAAACAATTGTCTAGAATTGCCTACAAAAATTTTATCAGTAGATCCGAAAATGAGATTGCCAACGAACCTGCACGCTTCTGGTCATTCATTAATAAGAAACGAATGTCTACAAAAATTCCTGGTGATATGATATATAACAATAAGTCACTAACAGGTACAAAAGAAATAGTTTCATCTTTTGCAATTCACTTTGCTAGCAGTTATGGACCATCACAAGGTTCCAACGTGGGATCGAGTAGAAATTCGTATATAGGCGACTATTATATTTCTGAAGAGACAGTGCTAAGATGTATGAAGAAAGTTAAGCCAAATTTAACCATGGGGATGGACCATATACCTGCGTTTCTAATTAAGGACTGTTCGCACGTATTATGTGTACCGATTACGCGAATTTACAATTTAATTCTAAAAAGTGGAGTATTTCCGGACTGTTGGAAAACTGTACGAGTCGTTCCTGTTTTTAAATCAGGTGATAAGCACCATATTAATAACTATAGGCCAATTTCACTCCTTAGCAATTTTTCAAAAGTCTTCGAATGTATTCTGTCTGATGTAATTTATAGTCTAGTGCAGCATGATATGTCTAGTTATCAACATGGGTTTGTTAAAAAACGCAGTACTATGACGAACCTAATCAACATTACACATAAGATATCTTCTGAACTGGATCAACAAAATCAAGTTGATGTCATTTACACGGATATATCGAAGGCCTTTGACTGCATGCCACATCATATTATTATAGAATATTTATATAAGTACAATAATAGTGATAATATTATAACTGTAATTAAATCCTATTTGTATAATCGTCAACAAATTGTTGAGGTAGATGGCTATAAATCCCCTTCTTATACGGCATCAAGCGGTGTACCCCAAGGGTCCAACCTGGGGCCATTATTATTCGTAATTTTTATAAACTCTGTTGCTAGAAGCCTTAATTGTGAATTTCTAATGTTTGCGGATGATATTAAGATATTTCGGACTATTCACACATTGGCTGACTGTGTAGAACTACAGTACAATTTGAATAACTTATTTAAGTGGTGCCGTGAACATTGCCTAAGTCTTAATGTAAAAAAAATGTAACATTATGTCATTCTATCGCAAATCAAATCCTATAATATTTGATTATGAAATCAATAATAAAATTATCAATAGAGTAACTGAAACAACTGACCTTGGTGTAATATTTGATCAACGGTTGACTTTTATACCGCATTTAAATAATACTATTCAATCATCATTAAAGATGTTAGGTTTCATTATCCGAAGCTGTAGACAATTTAAAAATGTCCTGAGTATTATTACCTTGTATCACTCATTCGTTCTTAGTAAAATGAATTATTGTGCGCCCGTTTGGAGCCCTAATTATTTAAGTTATATTCATTTATTGGAGAAGGTCCAGAAGAAGTTCGTGAAGTATTTGTATTATTTTAAATTCGGGGTATATCCTCCAAATACCATTAATTACGATATGCTGCTCAGTGAATTCTCGATGCCAACAATGTTTCAACGTCATAGGTACATCAAAATCCTTACATTATATAAACATATTCACAACCATATTGATAATCCATTTTTTCTGAACCTTCTTCACTTCTATGCTCCTAAATTTTTTACACGTAATTCATTGACATTTTATTACCATAAAGCCAATACCACACATTTTTTAAACTCCCCTCTATATCAAATGCTAAATAGTTACCACGAAATTCAATGTTTTGTTGACATATTTAGTCCTAATCTTTCAAGGTTTTCTTCCGATATCAAGCGTATTGTAAAGTTGTAGTTTGTAATTAGAATAGTTTTCATTTATCACATGTATCTTATTGTTAAGTTTCCCTGTAACTGGATGTATTTCTGTTGGGAAATAAATAAATAAATAAATAAATAAATAAATAAATAAATAAATAAATAAATAAATAAATATCCATATTATTTGTCTGGTGGTATAGTTGATAATAAAATTCCATTTCTTTTCGCAGTTGCTTTACTTTATCTGTGTTCCAAGGATTTCGGCTTTTAAAATTATTTACGGCTTTCGATTTAATTGGGCAGCATTTATCGAAAGCAGTCAAGAACATATTATAAAATTTAGTATTTAGTATAAATGTCCTTCTATAGCTAATACTATCTATTTAAGATTTGAAGTCTGTCTACACATCTTGTTTAAAAATTTTATTAATTTCCCATCAGAAACTTTACCGTTTGAATTCAAAAACTTCTGTAAAATTAATTTACTCCAAACCATTTATATGTATATGTAGGGTGATGTGAATACCGAGAAATTTAACAGTATTTTCTACAGTATTTCGTTTTAGAGAAAATACAACATGTGTCGATTTCTCGGGATTTACACAAAGCTTATTGGAAGCAAACCATTTGGAAGCCTGATCCATTGACATTTTATTGATGTCATTAGCATCATTTTCAGTATGTGCACAAGATTTTATTGTGGTATCATCTGCGAATAATATGATAGATGACTGACTTAACTGACACGGCAAATCATTTATGTAAATTAAAAATAATAGAGGGCCCAGGATTGACCCCTGTGGTACACCACATGTTACTTTATTTCACTTGATCTAGTATTATTAATATAGACGTGTTGTAATCTAGAGCTAAGGTATGAATTTATTATCCGGCAGCTTTCCGGGTGAAAGTTATAGTAGTACAGCTTCCGCAAGAGCACCTCATGGGAGACACAGTCAAAGGCTTTACTGAGGTCCAAAAAGGTTGCCACTGAGCATGATCCAGTTTCAAATCCTTTATATATTTCTTCAGTAAGCGCAATGACTGCATCTCTTGTAGACCGTCCTCTACGGAAACCGTACTGATTGCAGTTGATTAATTCATGAAAATCAAGGAATTCTACAATTTGTTGGAAAAGAATTTTTTCAAACACTTTTGAAATTATAGGTAATAGAGAGATGGGCCTATAATTATTACAATCAGATCTATCACCTTTTTTAAAAATCGGAATGACAGACGCACGTTGTAGACTCCTCGGGAAGACACCAGTTTCTATACATCTATTTAGCAGTTTTGTAAGGGGCAATAATATAACATCTACTATATGTTTTAACATTCCTACACTCATTCCATATATATCTCGACTCTTTGAGTTTTTCAAGGTCATAATTGTATCTCTTACAGTGTTTGGACTAACTTGATTAAACTTAAAGTAACTGTTTGATTTTGTTTTTAGATTTCCCATCATCATAATTGGTGACTCTTCGGTGGCTGGAAGACTTTTGAGGAGATTATCAACTATTTCTGTAAAAAATATATTAAATGAATCACAGTCAATATCACATTTAGTATCACAGTTAGTTTTTTTTCCAATTTCCTTTAGCAATGACCATAGAACACCAGGCCGATTTCCAGCATCTTGTATATATTTCTCATTTGCTCGTATCCTAGCATTTTTAAGATTAAGATTGTAATTACGTTTATATGCTTTGTATTGATTTATTAATTCTGGGTCCCTAGCACTAGCATCTCTTAGTAGAAACATCGTTTCCCGCATTAGTCGTAGGTCTTTGTTGTACCATATATATAAAAACTTTAATTGCTAACCGTTGATGATTTTGCTGCTACAAACCATCAAACCCTTTGTCTAATAAAAAAAGGAAACAAAATCAAAATGTAATTTTAAATATAATTAACTTTCTATAGCAAATCTTATATAACTTATATTTAAAGTCGGCCCACTCATCATTCACTCACTCAAATTCTAGCTGATGTTGTTTTGATTAGAGTGTGTGATAGTGGCCACCCACCCACCCTACATATAACTTTGTACACAAACCACAGTCGTTTAGTTTCCGGAAAATAGAAACAAAAATTAATGAAATGTTTTTTAAAACAAAATCCCCTTTATAGTTGATAGAGAAATATATATATATATATATATATATATATATATATATATATATATATATATATATGTGTGTGTGTGTGTGTGTGTAGGGTGGGTGGGTGGCCACTAATACACCGTCCAACTAAAACACATTAACGAGTGTTTAGTTAATTATCCAATAATTGTTTTAAACGAGAGGTTGCAAATTTTAATTGATTTATAAAATAAAATATAAATTTTAAAACTCTGAATCATTTCGAACTTAATTAATTATTCAGGTAAAGGTTAGAGGATGTGGTAGTGATTCTGAGGTAAGATAGTGGCTACTCACTCATTCTACATAAATATTATTTTATCAAATATAATGGTGAATTTACTTACTAAACATCTTTATTTACAGGAAAAAATGGTGATGTGGCCATCATAGTACTTTCCCTATATTTTTCTCGAAAACTATGAGATTTACGCAAAAAGGCCAAAAAGGCTATTCTTAATAATTTATTCATTTTTTAATTCTTTACAATTATTTGTTATATAAATTTCATGTAACTCCAACAGTTAATTAGTAATTGTCAAAAAATGTCTAAATTTTCAGTTTTTATTGTTTTTTCTCGAAAGTTTAAAATTTTATGAAAAATATGTTTAAATAAAACTTGTTCAATTTTTTATTCACTTTAACTTTTGTTTGAACCGTTTTTTTAAATTTTTCATATTTAGAAAAATATTACCAAAAAACAAAAAAACGTCTCGAGTAAACAACCACTTCCGGTCTATGAATGTTTACCAAAAGCTTTTCAGTTGAAGTTTTTAATGATAAAACCTTAAGTTTAAAGTTTTATCTCAATCGGATTATTCGTTTTTGAGATACAGCGCCCACCGACAGACAGACAGACATACACACACACAGACACCAAAATGGTTTTTCCAGAAATTAGTGCAATGGACTCAGGGGACCTCAAAACGGATATTTCCGCAAAAAAAAAATTCAAAAAAAAATCACGATCACAATACTTCCCCTATATTTCACATAGGGAAAGTAAAAAAGTACAATACTTGTAATAAATTAAATTAAATAAATTCTAATGTGAGACACTGGCTTCTAGTTTTCTGTCCAACGGCTATCGACCCGCGGTCTTTCAGCCTGTAATTATCTGTCATACAAACGTCATGATTGCTAATGTCTTGTTGTGTTAACTGTCTGTTGTTCTTCAAACGTCATGATCGCTAATGTCATTGAGAAGTGAGGTGATGAATTGATAGATGGTGATTTCGGGGTGTTTATATGGAGGTGTTGTAAGGGGATTGCGGGGGATAGACATAAGGTTGAGGATCTCTAGGTTATGTGGATTGGTACCAAATTTTTGGGCGAGGAATGAAATGGGAGTTAGATTAGTTAAATGGTATAGGAGGGTATTTGATGGATTGTGTATAGGATTGAGTGGGTGTCTAATTTTTGTTAGTGTACGAAGGGCTGATTGTTCCGATACCTGGATATTTTTAAGGACAGTAGGACGAGGCTTATGGAAAAGGATAGCAGCATATTCAAGAAGAGGTCGGCAGATTATTTTGTAAATATTAACAGCTGTTTTTGTTGTTATGCCCTGATTTTTGTACGTAAGACTTCTGAAATGCCGAGCTCTCTTCTTGACATTTGCTTTGAGGTTTTGGGAGTGAATTTTAAATGTTAGTTTGGGGTCAAATGTAATTCCAAGGTATTTGCAGAAAGGAGATGGTGAAATGGAATGGTTAGTGTGAATGGTGAATTATGGGAACGGTGAAAAGGAATTAGAAGGTGGGATTTATTGGGGTTGATTGTTATTCTCCATTTTGCAAACCATAATTGTATGGTATCGATCAGCCCTTGTAGGGTGGTGAGTGCCTTGTGCAGAGTGGGGGCATGTACTACTAAGGCTGCGTCATCTGCATACAGGAGCGGGTAAGCTGAAGGATTTAGGTAATGTGGATCAGGGTTATAAATATCATGAACAAAGATATTGTAAAGGATTGGTGATAGAGGAGAGCCTTGAGGGACACCTTGTTGGGGAATACATGCACGTGATAGGGTGTTGTGGATTCTAACTTGTAGGAGTATGTTGGATAGGTAGTTGTCAATAAGGTTGAGAAGGTGGGATGGGATCTTTAAGGAGTTGCATTTAAACAGCAGACCCCGATGCCAGACTGAGTCAAATGCTTTTTGTATGTCTAATAAGACCACTGCTGATTTCTGGCGTTCGAGGTGTGCCGTTTGGCAGTTTGAGGTAAGGATTGAAAGGTGAATTTATTTTAGCGAATATTTCATAAAATTTGGTTACAAAACAAGTGTTTATGGTTTCTGTATAATAGTATATGTAGGGTGGGTGGGTGGTCACTGTCACACCCTCCAGCCAAATAATATTAAAGAAGGTTTCATTTAAAATATAATAATTTCACTTTAAAGAAATCTTTAAATTTATTTAATAAATTATAAATTACAATAAATATAATTAATGAAGCATTTAGTTAAATTAGTGATTAGAGGGTGTGATAATGGCTACCCTCTACATATATTTTTTATAGATACACTACAAACAAGCGTTTTGTTTTTTAAAATTCAGACTAATATTATGTATGTTTACTAAAATAAAATTACTAAGATAGTCTTATAGATAGATAGATCTTCAAATTTTTACTTGAATAATTTATTAATTGAAACCATGATTTTCAATTTATTAATTGAATACTTCATCTTATACACTATTTATTTTCTTTCATCTGTGTTAAAATAATTGAATTTTAAATGAAACCCTCTCTAAAATAGTTTGGTTGGAGGGTGGCCACTCACCCACCCTACATATGTTTTTATACACAAGCTAAGGAAAGTCTATTTGTTTATGTAAAATTTTAATGGAATTAAAATCACGAATTCTGTTGATGTAAATTATAAATATTTAGAGTGGGTGGGAGACTACTATTACACCCTACAATCACCACAACATTTCCAGGTTTTATTTATATAATTAGTTAATAAAATCAATAATGATAAAAGTAAATATTTCATTTTATAAATATTTAAATTAAAAGTTTTCTTTTGATGAAACCCTCATTAATATTGTTTGATTGGAGGGTGTGATAGTTGATACCCGCCCACCCTGCATATATTTTTCGTACATAGGTTGCAAAAACTTTTACATTAAAAAATTTGTATTTAAAATCAATTTTATAATAAAGCTGTACTGAAGAGACCGAGAGATCGAAACACGTGTCTGCAGTTGATTATAAACTTGAATTTCTCACTTACAAACAGTTTAAAGTACATTTAATCATTTATTAGTTTATTTAACAGAAATAAATGCATTCATTCATTTTATAGCTTATTAGAAAATTATTTTTGTATAATTCACGATCTGTCGAGGTATTAGTTAAAAAAGTAGTTGTTTCAATAAGTGATTTGTTTTAATTCTTGGATCTTAACGGCGTTCACTTGGTGGTACATTTCAATATTAAGAATAAAGAAAACACTTTTACTTTTTTATACCACTTTAAGTTTTATTTTCAGTGACTACTAGTGACAGTAGTTAAAGTGGTATAAAAAAGTAAAAGTGTTTTCTTTATTCTTGATTTGTTTTAGTCTTAGATTTACGAAATGTTTTCGTATTTTAAAATTATTAATAATGTTAGAAATGATCATCACACTAAGAAGTTTTTGTTTAATTCTCATTCTTACATTTAGGTCCAATTTGTTCACTACTTGACAATGCTTAATATTCAATAGGCTTTGATAGATGTTTATTTTTAAACAATATCCGTAATATCAGAGTCTATTACACTGATTTCTGGAAAAATAAAATTGTGTCTGTGTGCGCTGTATCTCAAAAACGAAAGATCCTATTGAGATGAAACTTTAAACTTAAGGTTTTTCGGTTAAAAACTGGAACTGGAAATCTTTTGATGAACATTCATAGACCGAAAGTAGATGTTTACTCGAGGCGTTCTTTTTTTGTTTTTTGGTGATATTTTTATGGAAATTTTTTCTAAATATGAATAATTTAAAAAAAACGGTTCAAACAAAAGTTAAAAGAAAGTGAAAAACCGAACAAGTTTTATTTAAACAAAGTTTTCATACAATTCTTAACTTTTGAGAAAAAAATTGAAAATTTTGAATTTTTTTGCCAATTGCTAATAAACTTTTCGAGTTACATGAAATTTATATAACAAATAATTGTAGAGAATTTAAAAGTTAACGAATTATTAAGAACGGCATTTTTGCGTAATCCTAATGGTTTTCGAGAAAAATTAAGGGAAAGTATTATACCATTTTATTAGATTTGTCTTTGGAAATTAATGATTGTAGGGAGTGCAAACGTTTCGATGTGCTTCAAGATTTTTGGGAGTACTTTTAATTTTTAGAAATACACTCAATGGCATTAGAAGCGTTACACCAAGAAGAAATGATTTTTTGGAATTCATTTTTTCGGCGACAGAGTCATATTTAAAACATACATTGATAGCAATTTTAGCCTTGTGCCTTTTATATTTATTGTGACAAAAAAATAACTTTTTCTTTTTTAATACAACTATTTATAAGAGCTGTTCAGTACAGAGGTTTTTAGTTTTCGTGTTTCCGTTGACTGTTTTAGGCTTAAACAAAACACCTGGAGTCCGAAGACGTCGTAGTTTTGGGATACTTTTCCAAGAACTTTTTGGAAAAGGGCAATTGGTCTTCAGTCCTGTATTTTTTGGATATTGTGTGAAATGTTATACAATGTTTAGAATTTATGAAAGAGTTAGAGAGAGTACTTGGGCAGATGATGGGATACAGGCTGAAGCATGGAAGGAAAGGAGAAAATGCGAATGTTTTTTTTTTTCATGGAGAGAAGAAAGGTTATTTCCAAGTCAATGAAGGGAAGGGTTCCAATTTATAAGGAAGGGGATGAGAGTAATCCAAAAAACTATAGAGGAATATCTCTAATGGATAGCCTATATAAAGTAATAATGATAATGGCGAAGAAAAACCTGGAGGTGAATCGGGTGTCGGAGCAGGTGGTGGAGTGGATAAGTGAAGTATAGAAGAAAACGTGGTGTAGAGTTAGAATGGGTGAGTGTGTGTCCGGTCTTTTTATTATTCATGAATATCTGCATTGTTTATGTTTGAAATTTTTGGAATCTTGATAAAATCAAAAAATTTGATTATCCAAATACAAAGAATACAACTCTTAATCACAAGAGCAAATTCGAATCGATCACCTTCGAAATTTTCGACACAGTAATAATGTAGGTATTAAGGATTAAGAGTGTGCGACGAAGGTGTAGTAAACTTTACATTGAGACGTCACGATTTGACGTGGTGACAGCTGTATTACAAATACGGCCATTAAATCGCGGTTTGCACTGATTTTAATGGCCGCACCGGGTACGGAGAGCTGGACGGCCATAAATCAGGCGTTTTAATGCAATTGTTTTTTCCAGGCCGACTCTTTTGGTTCAAGAGGAAACGACTGAAATGCTCAATACGCACGTAATTGATCTGCCATAAACAACAGCTGCCAAGTAATTAAGCCGAAGGGTGTTGAACAGTGTTGTGTGCTACTAATTGTAGGTGTTGCGTACAACCGGAAATGGATTTGTTGGAAAATTGTAGAAATCTGTAAATACTAATTCTGGAAAATGATTATAACCCTTGAATTCTAGAATTTCTTTTCGAAAATTGAAAGAAAACATCCTTGAAATTCTTAACATTTGGAAAAAAATGTAGAAAATTTGGGGAAAAATTGTAGAAATCCCCCAAAAATATTGCTGGAAAATTCTGAAACTCTTGAAGGAATTCTTCAAAATTTGGAAGAGAGATGAATGATGAATCCCATTATGCATTGTCCCAGCGTAGTCTTGAATATTTTGACCAACACCTAATAAAAGCTCTATAAGACTTTTTATGGAAATTTTTGTTCAAAATCTAAAAAGTACGTTCTCAAAGGTGAGAACTTGCTTGGTTATTTTGAAACTCCAGACTTTACGCAAAAATTTTTGTGCAAAAACTGAAAACAAAAACTTCATAAAAAGACATCTTTCAAATTTCGATTTTTAAAGGCTTAGAAATTTGTGGGATTAATGATTTCAAAGTTTCTTAATCATATGCTGGTTTTGGCCCATTACAAACTCCACAAGAAAATTTCTTTGTTTTAATTTAAAACCATAGTCTTTATGTAGAACATTTTGACCAAAATCTAAAAATAAGCTCTAGATTTTATATGGGAACTTATGTACAAAATCTAAAAAAATAAGCTCCCAAAGATGAGTATTTTCTTGATTATTTTGAAACTCCAGACTTAAAGCAAAAACTGAAAACAGAAATTTCATAAAAAAGACTTCTTACAACTTAGATTTTCAAGGCTTAGAAATTTGTGGGATTAACGATTTCAAAGTTCCTTAATTATATACAGGTTTTCGGCCATTAGAAACACCCCAAGAAAATTTAGAATATTTTGACCAACACCTATAAAAAGCTCTATAAGACTTTTTATAGGAATTTTTGTTCAAAATCTAAAAAGTACGTTCTCAAAAGTGAGAACTTTCATGGTTATTTTGAAACTCCAGACTTTACGCAAAAATTTTTGTGTAAAAACTGAAACTTCATAAAAAGACATCGTTCAAATTTCGTTTTTCAAGGCTTAGAAATTTGTGGGATTAATGATTTCAAAGTTTTTTAATCATATGCTAGTTTTGAGCTATTACAAACTCCACAAGAAAATTTCTTTGTTTTAATTTAAAACTACAGTCTTTTGTAGAATCTTTTGACCAAAATCTAAAAAAAAGCTCTGTAAGATTTTATATGGGAACTTAGGTCCAAATTCTAAAAATAAGCTCTCAAAGATGAGTATTTTCTTGGTTATTTTGAAACTAAAGACTTTACGCAGAAATTTTTGAGCAAAAATTGAAAAAGAAAAACTTTACAAAAAAACATCTTGCAATTTTAGATTTTCAAGGATTTTAAAGTTACTAAATCATGTACAGGTTTTAGAACATTACAAACTCCCCAAGAAAATTTATTGTTTGGCCAAAATCTAAAAAAAAAACGCTCTATAAGACTTTATATAGGAACCTATGTCCAAAATCTAAAAAATAAGTCCTAAAAGGTGAGTGTTTTTTTGGGTATTTTGAAACTTAGATTCTATACAGAAATTTTTGTGCAAAAACTAAAAAAAGAAAAACTTAATAATTTTAGATTATCAAGTCTTAGAAACTTTTGGGATTAATGATTTAAAAGTTACTAGATCATATATTTTTGGGTCACTACAAACTCAACAAGAAAATTTCTTTGTTTTCTATTTATGTAGAATCTTTTGACCAAAATCTAAAAAATAATCTCTATAAGATTTTATATGGGAAACTATGTCCAAAATCTAAAAAATAAGTTTTCAAATGTGAGTATTTTCTTGATTATTTAGAAACTTCAGACTTTACGCAGAAATTTTTGTCCAAAATCTGAAAACAAAAACTTCATAAAAAAGATCTTCGATTTCAGATTTTTAAGGCTTAGAAATTTGTGAGATTAATGATTTTAAAGTTCTTTACTCATATACAGGCTTTCGGCCATTACAAACTCCCCAAGAATTTTTTTTGTTTTATTTTCAAACTACAGTCTTTATGTAGAATCTTTTGATTAAAATCTAAAAAAAAGCTCTGTAAGATTTTACATGGGAACTTAGGTCCAAATTCTAAAAATAACCTCTCAAAGATGAGTATTTTCTTGGTTATTTTGAAACTCCAGACGCAGACATTTTTGTCCAAAAGCTGAAAACAAAAAATTCATAAAAAGATCTTTCGATTTCAGATTTTAGAAGGCTTAGAAATTTGTGAGATTAATGATTTTAAAGTTTTCAACAAGAAAATTTCTTTGTTTTGTTTTAAATTACTCTATGTACAATACGTTTTTGGAATTTAGAAACATTAAGTGTAGATTTTTGGGATTGTCATATATGTCTTTAGAAATGTTTAATTAACTAATAATAGTTTAAAAATACGAAAACATTTCGTAAATCTACAACAATGAGTCTTACTAAGACTACATTAACTAATTTTGAGAAGGATTAAACATATTTTCTAGAGTTTTTACCAAAACTAAGATTAAGAGGTTTTGTTTCATAGAAACCAATATACTAAAATATATGTATTTTGGAGACCGTTTCTAGAGCTTTCATATTGTTGCCAAAATTCGTTACGTTTTTCTTTAGAAATCCTTAATCGAAAGAGTGTAAAAAGTGTTCAAAAATTTTGAACAGTTTTTACACCAAAGATTGTCGAAAAGAGAATTCCAAAAATTTTTAAAACCTGATGGGTTAATATTTACCTATTGTTAGGTTTTAAAATTTTTTGTAATTCTACTTTGCATCAGTGTATTTTTCGAATGGCAGTTTTTTCACCCTTACAAAGAACAGATAGAATTTTTGTTGTAATGTAAATCTCCAAATTTTCTAGAAATAAATAGATTGGCTGTTATAAGATCTGAAATAACCTCCTAAATAAATCAATCATTTATTTTTCAACAATGCCACAATATAGAAAATACATAAAACCAATGAGAGAGATTATAATAGAATTTTGTTAAAATTTCAAATTCACGCAAGTTTTTTATCCTATAATTTATTGAACTCCTCAAAAATATGCCTTTGACAATAAATTAATAAAATTGACATAATGTTTACGAAAATGTTGATTAAATAAAAGTTGTTTAAATTTATATTATCTATTACTTTTTTTGAAAAATGTGAAGAATACAGCACTCATATTCAGTGCGCGTATATACAAAAA
Source organism: Ontholestes murinus (assembly GCA_963969525.1). Lineage (NCBI taxonomy): Eukaryota > Metazoa > Arthropoda > Insecta > Coleoptera > Staphylinidae > Ontholestes > Ontholestes murinus. The sequence goes on along the minus strand of OZ018399.1, from coordinate 41,511,350 downwards.
AAATTTAGCTCTTCTGACAGAGAATAAAAGCTTATCTTTAAAATATGTTTTAAAAACTTTAACAGTTCTTAAGATACAGCATTCATGAAGACCAAAACATTTTAAAATGGCCGAATTTGACTCGGAGGACTCGAAAATATATATTTACGTTAAAACTTAGATTTATAAAAAAATCACGATTAAAATATTTCCCCGTATTCCGTACAGAGAAAGTATTAACAAAATTAAAAACATTAATGTATCACAAATTTTATTATTAACTTAGGCAACCAAATATACAAAATACAAAAATAACGAAAACCTGTTTTCTATTTCCATTTCATTATAAGATATGAAAAGTAGAAAAATATTATTCAAATTCATTACATAGAATGAAATTAGAGCATGAGAAATGAATAAATTAAAAAATATATATATATATATATATATAAGAGGTGCTCGAATGGCTCACCTTCTCTAAGCATAGCTGTATGCGTTTTCTTAATTTTTGTATTGATCTTAAAACATCCCATCCTCTTCCCAAATGGCTGTGGATGTCAGCCACCCCTGCAGGAGCTAATTTTGCATCTAAATGTTTGTATAATTACAGGTAGATTCGTTGCATGTAGGCAACCAAATATACACGTTTATGCATCTATATGAATTAATGCATTTCGTATTAATGAGGTTGATAACTATGCAATTATTAAATAAAAACACGACTGTTGAGAGTTTTGCTTTATTTATTGTTGCAGTGTATCTACAAAATAAAGCAAAACTAAACAGTCGTGTTTTTATTCTACATAACTTTTCTAAACTTAAAAATCGATAAATTGAGCAAAATTTTTTTGTTTTATTTAATATTTTAAGGAACAATTAAATTTTCATTAAAACAAATAGTGTTTAATATTTGATGGTAGAGGTGTTTACTTCGTGGTACATCTTGAATGACTTGTAATTGAGAAAAAATAACTTTTTTTACTTACTTTTAGTTTGATAATGATGAGCTTATAGTCGATACTATAGTCACGGTAATTTTTAAAAATAAAGTGGTAAAACGAAGTTATTTTGTCTCAATTACAAATAGTGTTTATTTTATTTAGATTTTTTTAATTTAAAAACTTATTTTCTAGAGGTTTTGTGCAAATTTCAATGTTAACATATGATAAGAAAAGAATACTTATTTCATTATATTTATTCAAAATAAAGCAGAAATTACATGTATCATATAAAGTAATAAGAATTATATATGAATCAAAATATACATAACTATAATAATTTTACTACTTATGCCTTTTATACTTTAAAACTCTTTCAGATTATTCCTGGACAGGAATGCGATCCTTATCCAACTCATCTCCTCGATCTTCCGATGTTGATTGGCCTTCGCCATGATTATTTTCCTCACTTCCTTGGTTTTCGAAAAAATCAGTAATCTTTGCGCCCTCATCGACTTTTGAATCATTGCTTATAGAAACATAAGCCATCATGGTCATCATTGCCCTGACTTCAGCTTTAACGGCAAACAACGGCCCTTCCTTTAGAAGGTACTCCTCTAGGTGCTGTTGATCAACTTCTAGTTCTTCGGCCAAAATGGCCGTTCGAGCATGGAACTCTCGTTTGGCCTTCGCTTTCTCTTGGCTGAAATGTTTTTGTCGGCGGGCTATTTGAGTGCGCGACATGCCGCTAGTTGATTCGCTAAACTTTACAGCGGATACCTTCTTCTTTATAGCGCCCTTGTGGTCCATTCCTTTCTGCTTCTCTTGACTCGTTTCTTTTTTCTCCATCGCTGAAAATTCAAATCGAGTTTATGAAGATGGTTAGGAAAATCATAATAGGATTGAAGTAAAATTGTAATATCATAAGTCTTATAAATTATACAGGGTGTGTTTACAAAGTCTCAAGCCTAATAGACCAGTCTTGAGACTTTGTAAACACACCCTGTATAATTTATAAGACGTATGATATTACTATTTGACTTCAATCCTATTATGTCTCAAACCTATTAGACCAGTGAAATAGTAATATCATAAATCTTATTCGTTTTTATTTTATCCAACTCTGAAAATTCAAATCGAGTTTATGGATATGATTAGGAATATCATAAGAGGATTGATGTGAAATGGTAATATCATAAATCTTATAAATTATACAGGGTGTGTTTACAAAGTCTTAAGCCTAGTACACTAGTGTTGAAACTTTGTAAAACACCCTGTATAATTTATAAGACTTATGATATTACTATTTGACTTCAATCCTATTATTATAATCGTACTACTACTACTACTATAGAATCAATATAGACTAGATTCTAATTTTAATAAATTAAATTCGGAATAAGAAAATAAAAATAACAATATCATAAAAGGCTTGTATGGAAACAGGGCCTAATAAATAAATTTCAATTTCAATTTTAACGAAAATAATGATGAAGAAACACAGAAAAAGCTCTAGGTTAATTAAATCTAAAAGCTTATGTTGTAGATTTGATTAACCTAGAGCTGAACTTCTTCATCATTCACTTGTTTGGTTTCAAAATTCTTTATTATAAAACGCAACAATTGTTTCAATGAATATGAATTTTCAACATTTAACAGCCTTATCAGTTAACATATTCTTCATAATTATTTTTGTTATCATCAAATCAACTCGAAATCATTCACTTTAAATACGAACAATCGAAACACATAACTGAATGAGAAGAGGAGGTAAAGCACTGATTAAAATTTCCACTTACCTTTCGAATTGATCACAATGATATTAAATGGTTTAACAGTGTCACGAATAATTCGGTTGAACCGTACCAAAAAAAGGAATTAAAAAATTAAAATTGAATATTTGAACACGTTTTCAAGACGATGGTAACTTGCTGAATGCGATTTTTCTGCAGCGTCGCGTTTTATAAGCCACTGACGTGTTGATTATTGGTCATATTGATGTGTAATTATTGTTATTTTTCCAAATAATTTCTTAAGGAAGATAGTGACAAATCAAAACAATCAAGCGTTACTCATCTAATCAAATCGCGGCGTTTATCGGATTGTGTTTTAATAACATGCATATTTCTGCAAATATCAATAAATAATTTAGACATTTTTAGTGATTCAGTTTTAAACGATAAATTATTTACCACGATTATCTATTCATAACAAAAGGCGGCATAAACATTTTGCAATACGAATTGCATATCGTTGTAAGACTTTTAACGCCATTAAATCCATCTATCGGCTGAATGCAAACTACAAGACGCTAATTAATTAATTTTACCAGTAGATGGCGCTGATAGGTTTTATTCAAAAATGTTCTTTATTCTTTACAACTTTGTTCTTACTTATAAAATATTCATAAAATAATACATAAATAATTGAATCACACACAAAAATTTAGACAGCAAGAATCATGGGCGGAGTTCACTGGTTTACAATGATCTTCCACTCAGATCCACATCTATTCACTCTCCAGTAAAATAATACGATTGATCATGTGACCCTCACAAGTACATCACTATGCCAGCAAAGTTCAAACGTAAAATTGGCTTGCATTCCTTCCAGGTTACAAACCGCTTCATCACCGAGCCTTAGAAAGGTTCCTAATCAACGCTACCGTCATCGATCACTTCGTCGACTCCCGGAGCGTCGTATTCATACTCGTTATAACTTCTGATGTCACGAAATCCTCTCCAAAGGGTACTGACTTCTGATGCACCAGGTTCCCCAGTCTACCTCTCGCTCAACACCTGTCGAAATCCCAAAAACAGAGGGCCATCCTCGAGGAAATTCAACACCTACAACGTATATACCAGAACTAATCATCTCTAAGGTACCCTTAGGACCTACTAGTGAACTTTATGTTCGCCCCAGGTTTTTAAAGCCTTCCGGACCCACGTTCTCCTACGCTTCAGCCACTGCCAGGTACATGCTCCACGTCAATAGCCTTCAGGTATCTAAATTGCTCTCCTCTCCTTTAAAGTCTCCCAATATTACCCCTCACCTCCTTAATAGCTTTCTGGTACCTAAATTGCTGCTTCGTATCCCGGTTAACAATATAATGACATAGACATTATATTCTTCCCTCCCTCTCCTTTAAATCTGCTCATACAAACCCCTCATTACCTCCCTGCTAAAGGACCACCTATCTAAACTTTGCGACGAACCTCCCATCGTCTCAAATTATATGCTCAGAAACGATTCCACTTATCATATTACCCCTCACCAACAACAATCCATATCCTGAGTCATTCGTTCCCGACTAGTTTAATTCTACGGATATCGTCCACTGCGTTCTGAGGGCCACTCAACGCCCCACTCGCCCCTATAGACTATTCTCCTTCTTTAAACAAGACATCCACCATCTCTTCATTACGATCTAATGGGCACGTCCTTCATTCGCTTTGCTGAACCTTCTACCCCACTCCCTCCACAGTATTCTTCCTGCATGGATTACCACAACTTTTCTACCTCCTGTTTAAAATCTGCGGCATCTGCGCTGGCCACTCCATCGATAAATGTACCTCCAATATCCCAAGATGCTCTTAATGAGACAATCCCAGCCAAAGACCTAAAAGACCCGACCGAAAGGACTGAAGATTAGCCACGAAGGTCACAAAACTCATTAAAATTAAATGGGCCATCAGCAGGTTCCAACCGTACAAGTCCGCGGGACCGGATGGGATTTATCCTATTCTGTTACTGATGCCACACTTGTCAAAAATCTTCAAAGCCAGCCTGGCATGGGGATATATACCAAAATCATGGCAAAACGTAAGGGTAATCTACCTGCCCAAGGTAGGCAGAATAGCTGATCTAACGGTAAAGTCATACAGACCTATCAGCCTATCTTCATTCTTACTAAAAACAATGGAAAGATTGATAGATAGTCACATAAGGGACGAGATATTGGGGAAAGATCCCCTCAACAACAGGCAATATGCATACCAGCCGGGTAAATCAACGGACTCGGTGCGGGACGACCTAAACAGGCTCATCACAAAGTCAATGGAAGACAAAGATATAGCCATGGTCACATTTCTAGATATAGAAGGGGCGTTTAACAACGTCACAACAATCTCTCTCATGGAGACACAAGCAAGATGTTTATGTTTACTCGAAGCGTTTTTTGATTTTTCTCGATATTTTTCTAAATTTGAAAATATTACATAACTTTTCAAACAAACGTTAAAGGTAATGAGAAACTGAACAAGTTTTATTAAAACATATTTTTCAAGAAAGGAGTCCCGCCAAGCCTTTGCCAATGGATCAAGCCCAGCCTAGAAAAAAGGACAATCATATCCACTTTGAGGGGTCATAACATTAAGGCTAAGGCAGGGGGAGGCTGCCCACGAGGAGGAGTGCTGTCTCCACTGCTATGGGCAACACTAGTGGATGACCTTCTAGGAAAACTGTCCAAAGAGGATATCCACGGCCTAGGGTACGCGGATGACTTAGTCATTGTCATCAGGGGCCGATTCACGGGAGTTGTCTCGGAGCGAGCACAAAGAGCCCTAAACATAGTAGACAATTGGTGCAAACAGGAGCGACTGGCAATCAATCCCAAAAAAACACAAATTGTTATCTTCACAAAAAGACGAGCACTGCAAGGCCTAAAGTCACTGACGCTCGGGGATACGGAAATCCCCTTCGTAGGGGAGGCAAAGTACCTGGGAGTAACCATCGACGCCAAAATGACATGGAGACCACACATCACAAAAGCAACAATAGCATTAGACTAAACCCTAAAATGATGCTATGGCTTTACACCAGGGTGATAAGACCTATGATAGCCTATGGAGCAGTGGTGTAAAGGGGGCGATAGGATTCCTGAGCAGTACACAAAGACTAGCATATCTCAGTACAACAGGAGCCTTAAGCACCAACCCAACAGCAGCCCTAGAAGCCATCTTGAACATACCACCATTACACATCTTTATTCAAGGAGAAGCCAGGTCCGTATCATATAGACTGATTCAAGAACAGGCGCCCATAATCACACGGAAAAACACATCAACAGCTAGAAGGCGAGCTGAAGGCTAACGCGATCACAACGATGCTAAGTGATGACATGGTGAAAAAATACAATTTCGAAAGGAAATACAAGGTATAATCACTCTGTTTGTATATTAAAGTTGTAAATAGCTAAGATTTTCAAAAATGTGTGTTTATTTTCACTACAATTGTTTCGCAAATTTATTGCTTCTTCAGGTGAATGAAAGTTTACAATAAAATTAGAAAAAACTTAGAACTATATATACATACACATTAACACTATTGGTAAATATTTTAAGTAGTGGGGAGTTTGAAAGTTCAATTTGTTCGTTTAGCAGGAGGCCCGTTTTTTCAAATCTGTTGATTTCCAGGTTTTCGAGTAGATTTAATTTTCTCCCTTTCTTCTCTGTATGGAGAATCTGGAAATCCTGGTTGAAGGTGTGATTTTCGGATAGTAGATGACTTGCATAAGTTGATGTGTTCTTTTTCTTTTCCCATTCACTTTTGTGTTCTGCAATCCTTTCTTCAAAGGCTCGTCCTGTTTGTCCAATATATTTTTTAGGGCAGTCATTGCATATTAGCATGTACACTCCACAACTATCGAGTTTGTTCATTTTATCTTTGTTATTTTTAATAAACACCTTACAGATGTCGGGGACATTTCATCAATGAGATGCTCGAACGTCGCACCGTTCTCCCTCTGACAGTGCTGAATTCGGCATTCAAAATTCCTAACTGTCTGCAAAAGCGTGTTGCGCGGAATATTGTTGCACGCTGTTTAGATCCTTTGAATCATGTCTGCCTTGGTGGTTGGCCGTTCTCGATACACCGAATCTTTCAAGAATCCCCACAAGTAGAAGTCAGGCGCTGTCAGATCTGGCGACCTTGCTGGCCTGGACCCCTTCTCCCTATCCACCTGCCAGGATACGTTTGGTTCAAATGAGTCCTCACGATGTTTGCAAAATGTGCAGGTGTGCCATCTTGCTGAAACCACATGCTGCTCCTTGTCTCTACGTCCACATTTTCGAGTATACCGGGTAGGACCTCTTGAAGCAGATGTAAATAATTCGCTCCATTTACGGTACCCTCAAAAAAATATGGACCGCACCATACATTCACAGACCAGCGGTGTTGATGATCCACTTGCTGCATCCACTGAGGGTTGACCGGCGACCAATAGTGACTGTTGTGTCGATTCAAAAACCCGTCACTCCGGAATGTAGCCTCGTCGGAAAACATCACTAACTTGAAGAATTTTTCGTCATTTTGCAATTGCTGTATTGCCCACTGATAAAACAATCGCCGTTGTTCATGGTCCTGCTCACTCAATGCCTGATCCAAGGATACGTGGTACGGGTGATACTTTGCGTTTTTCAAATACCTTCTCGCAGTATCTCTCGGGATACCACTTTGGTTCTGGATCTCGCGAACTGATCCAGTTGCATAAGTGAGGGTTCAAATGAACCATCACCAGAACGGTGATAACGCGCGGATTCAAACGATGATCCTCGATGGTGTTTCGCCTTCATTGACGTCGAATAATTCCTCTTCTATATCTCAATTCAATCCGGTGAATCACTGAAAGATTCGGATGGCGTTGTCGTCGAGGAAATCGTCGTCGATATAACGCTGCAGCTCTTCGATAAGAACCCCGACATTTTCCTAAGACAAGGAGAATATCCGCCTTTTCATTCGATGAATAATCGGCTATTTCGGTTGATTGTCAGATAATGCAATTATCACGTCACGAGCTAAAACTAATTGCAACTAAACAACATTCTTGGCAAATTGCTTGGTTTGAGTTTCGTCAGAATGTTTGTTATGATTTTCGTCAGACACTTTGTTTTCATTCCCGCCACAATGTTTTAAACGTTTTGTTTTCATTTTCCAGGAAGTTAACGGGGCGCGGTTTAGCATCTTTTTGGTGCATTGACCCTATGCGATAAGATGACGCACTCCATTTCAATGGCGAACAATTAAAACTGACTTTTATCGTAATTTTATCGTTTTTTGACATGATTAATGTTATTTTTGCGATTGCAGCGCCATCTATCACGAATTCGAAAAAAAAGTTCAAATCTTCATAATTTTTTTTTATGTAGAATACGAACCTGCAATAAAAAATAAGGGTTCTAATTTAAGATATAAAAGTTGACCCCCGACCCCTGTGGGGGTGAAAAAATTTGTATAGGATTAGATGGCCCTTTCGAAACCATCAAACTTTTATTTGAAACATTTTTTTGTAGGACGTTTATGTGTCGATATATTCCAGTGGATTTATTAAAATGGGTCACCCGGTATATGTAGTTCTAAGTTTTTTCTAATTTTATTGTAAACTTTCATTCACCTGAAGAAGCAATAAATTTGCGAAACAATTGTAGTGAAAATAAACACACATTTTTGAAAATCTTAGTTATTTACAACTTTAATATACAAATGAATATGGATTTTCAACACCTCAACGCCTTATCTATCAACCAATATAATCATACTGGTTCACGGACGGCTCAAAGACCGACAAAGGGGTAGGAGCAGGTATATACGGTACAAAACCCGAGACAAAGATTTCTGTCAGTCTCACCAAGGACACCACGGCAGAGGCGATAGCTCTTCACCACTGCACAAAAGAAATAGCAAGACAAGACATTATAAGTAGGTCAATTGCTATATTCTCCGACAACCAGGCGCTGCTAAGAGCACTAAGCTCCACACAGGTCGAATCTAAGCTAGTGTGGGTCTGTATACGTGCTCTTAATGAACTTGGCTGTCACAAAAAAGTAACAATCACATGGGACATCCGGGGAATGACAAATCAGACGAACTGGCCAAACAAGGCTCGTCAATAGCAGTCATTGGCGCGGATCCCTTCTGCGGAATCTCCAAAACCGCAGTCAAACGATCCATAAAAAAATGGGTGGAGACACAGGCTCATACCTGGGAGACGAACTCACTAGGACAGAGACAGGCGAAACAGTCGCCAAAATTCACGACCGAACTTCTGAACCAAGACAGAAAAATGGTCAAAACAATAGTAGGTCTGTTGACAGAACACGCACAACAGACATATGAGGAAAATAGGCCTGGTGGAAGAAGCACCATGCAGATTCTGCCTAGAGGAAGAAGAAGACTCGTTCCACATCCTATGCCACTGCGAGGGCCTAGCAAGGATTAGATATCATAAGCTGGGCACTACAAATACAAGCGCGGAGACCTATACCCAAGCCCCTCTGGCAGGGCTAATAGGACTAATCAAACAGGCAAATTTAGAGCTGGTCATCTGAGATAAACAGGGATCCACAATAGATCTGAAAAGGTTGCGGTGGAACAGGCGCTGGTGCCACCCATATAACATTTATCTATGCGGTGAAAATCATCATGCCTTTTCAAACAAATGTCCCAAGAGGGATGACATAGTTAAAAATCTCACAGATGATACAGATTTTCCCTTCCCAACAACACAGCCTCTTTTGAGACGAAATTTATACAATTAAACGCCGCCACCCATTACAAACTCAGGTTCACACAATCTTCTGCTATCCAGAGGCGATCTCAGTTGCTCTCGCTGAAATCCTCAGCATCCGTATAATTTTTCTTAACTCCTTCTCACTCCTCCGCCCCATGACCAAATTTACTACCAATACAAACAATATAAATGTAAATTTTGTATCAATTAATATCAGAGGAGGAAGCAGGCGGAGGTGACACTGAAAGAATGGGCGGAAACGTGCAAGAGAGAGAGCGATAAGTCATGTGAAGTAGGAGTAAGAGGTGGAAGCGGAGTGACGGAGTTCTTCACAGAGGAGGAGGTGGAGAGAGCGTTTGATGAGGTGAAGAAGGGAAAAGCGACAGGATCGGATGGGCTGAAGGCAAAGCTATGGAAGGAGATTGGAGAAGAGGAGAAAAAACGTCCGGAGAGATGTTGAAGGTCGGGGTTATATGCTCTATTCATATTCACTATAGGGGGGTAACGTTGACGAACACGGACTACAAAATAGAGATGATGGTAGTTAAAAATAGGCTAGAGAAGGGAATGGAGGAGAAGGGGCTAGTGCCAGAAACACAGGGAGGGTTCCGGAAGGGGGGAGAAACGTGGAATAATATTATGCGTAATAGTATGTATTTTTGATTAATTTAAGAAGAGAAACAAAGCAATAAATAAATAAATAAAAATAAAAATAAAATCAGATCTTTACTCTGGCCAGGATGGTGAAGAGAATAATGGAAGAGAATGGAAGTATGGTTGCGGTGTTTCATGAATTTGAAAGAGGCGTATGATTCGGTACCGAGAGAAAGAATGGTTGAATATTTAAAGAGAAGAAATATAGGGAAAATATTGTTTTTGTGAATGAGAATGCCTGTGGGAGGTAAGGTAATTATTAGTGTTGTATGTTATATTTAGTATAATGCTTCATAACTCACAATAGCGTAGCAAAGAGATGTGAATAATTTGACAGATTTTATTAATAATGATAATATTAAATGCAAAAGAATTAAGGAAGAAATCAAAAGTAAAAACCAAAGAAAAAGTTACAAAAAGTATTGGAAATAAATGTAAAAAACGTGTAAATCAATCTCAAAAATTCCATTAATACGTGAACAAGGTGCAATGTGAAAAGGCGAGCTCACTGCACTTTATAATGTTACAATAGATTTTCTAAGTCGCAAATGCTGTAAATTTTTTTAATGCCATCAACTACTTTAACAAAAACTGTAGCGAAGTGAGTAAATACGTTTTTATTTGAGAGGTTAGCCTTTTCCACCTTAATAAGTGTCAAACGGGAAATTGTTAAGTCTTCACGCACAACGATTTTCGTACCTTTTAAATGTCATTTTGAGGCGAACATTTTGTTTCTAAGTTGACGGTCATAAAAGGACACCAGAATTATTGCATCGTTCCCATTTTTGGAGGAATAGCAGCGTTCCAAGTCTGCAGGCGTTACCGGGATTTTTAACTTGATGAACGTATCTTCTATTTTCTCTCCAGAATTTGTACGAATTCCAAACACCCGTGAATTGCGTCCTTTGTGTTGCTGTTCCAAATGATAAACTTTTATTTGTAGAAGGTCGACACTTGTCTGGAGCGAACTCACCTTTTCATCCAACACATTGATTTTTAATTTGAGATGAGCACTTATTGTTTCTGAAGGGTTATTTAAAAATTCCGGATTCGTTAAAATTCTCTCGACTTTTTGAATGAGAGATTCGACTTTATCAGAGTTACTTCGTGTGGACATTCCACCGGTCATTTTGAATCGTGTATGAGATTTCTTTAGAAAAGTACTCCTCACGTCTACTCAGCACGAACATTCATACTCGAATTTCTTCGTAAGTTCTTAACTTTTGGGAAATATATTAAAAATTAAACATTTTGATATTTTATGCCTACTGCTAATAAACTATACGTCTTACATGAAATTTATATAACAAGTAATTGTAATGAATCAAAAATTGAGCAAATTGTTAAGAATAGCCTTTTTGCGTAAACCTAATAGTTATCGAGAAAAATGTAATGATAGACACATCACTATTTTTCATGTTTCTTTACGTTTTACAACTTTTAATTAAAATTCTTGCTTATGATTTACTGATTGGAGGGTGGGATAGAGACCACCCGCCCACCCTACATATACATGATAACTTTAAATACTAATCGTTGAAGATTTTGCTTCTTAAAAAACAATAAAACCTTGTATGTAATAAAAAAAATTCAAGTTTAAATACAAATGACCTTTTATGGCTAATCTTATCTAATTTAGAATTAAAGTTTGTCCACCTATCATGCATAAAATTTTTATTAATTTACTCACTCAAAAATTTTACCGTTTTAATTTCTATTTTATTCAAAAAGTTTTGTAATAAATTTTATTGGAAACCATAAGACGATGAGGAATTAAAGTTTATATGTATATGTAGGGTGGGCGGGTGGCCTCAATCCCACCCTCCAATCTGTAAAACATCATCAAAACATCAAAAATTATTTGAAAAATTTGTATGAATAAATCTCTAAAAATTGCAATTATTCTGTGTTTATATTATACATATTTTACAACTTTTAATTAAAACCCTCGCTTATATTTTAATGATTGGAGGGTGGGATAGAGGCCACCCACCCACCCTACATATACATATTAACTTTAAATACTATTCGTTGATGATTTTTCTGCAAAAAATAACAATAAAACCTTGTATATAATAAAAAAAAGCATAATCCAAGTTTAAGTTTAAATATAAACGACCTTCTATAGCTAATCTTATCTAATTTGTAATTAATTTTATTGGAAACCGCGAGACGATAAGGAATTAAAGTTTATATGTATTTGTAGGGCGGGCGGGTGGCATCAATCCCACCCTCCAATCAGTAAAACATCATCAAAAATTATTTGAAAAATTTGTATGAATAAATCACTAAAAATTGCAATTATTCTGTGTTTATTTATATTTTACAAATTTTAATTAAAACCCTCGCTTATGTTTTACTGATTGGAAGGTAAATAGGGGACAACCACCCACCTTACATATACACACATCATGCATCAAATATTTACTAATTCACTCACTCAAAAATTTTACCATTTTAATTTCTTTTTTATTCAAAAAATTTTGTAATTAATTTTATTGGAAACCGCGCGACGATAAGGAATTAAAGTTTATATGTATATGTAGGGTGGGTGGGGGGCCTCTATTCCACCCTCCAATCCGTAAAACATCATCAAACATTATTTGAAATTGCCTGCGGACGGACCACGTGGTTGTGGGTTCGAATACATTCACCGTGCGGATCCATAGATCAATTTATGAATAATTTAAAAATAGTTGTTGGCCAATGGTCGTCAGATTAAAGCCAGGCATTAGCCGAAAAAAAATCTTTCAAAATCTCTCCATCAACAGAAGGCTTTACTTCATACCTTACTTAATATTAAAATTTATTAACATATTTACAATACATTAATTTTTGTATGCTTCTATTACTACAATCGTAACACTGCGCATGTCACGCTCAATCCACGCCAACGCCATCTAACCGTTTGTCGTGAACTACGATACACTAATTATATATATAAGAAACAGATGGCGCTGGCGTGTTTAAATAAAACATACGATTGAGTCAACATTTATAACCGGCGGCGAGTTTGCGTATTACGAAGTCTATCCAAGTCTCACCGCTTCCTTATAATGGTCAGACTTGCCTAGACTTCCAAAAAACAAAACAAAACAAAAATAACATTTCCAATTTGGTAACCTAATGTAATGTCCAATGTACTGCTATACTTACAATATTTTCTTGAAAAATTTTAAGCCATTATATAATTAGGGTGAAGATTAATATGTTATTTGTGAGTAAATGATTTTTATAAGGGGGTTATTTTTAATCATTTACAATTTAAATTAATTTTTATTTACACTACTTCTAAATATAATTTATGAGTACATTAGAATAAATAGCAAAGCTGATTGTTGATCATATCTGCAACGAGTATTATGATCAGCTGATTCTCAAATAATTTTAACACTCTGGTAGGTAAATTTGCGATAGAAATTATTAATTAGGTAAAATGATAGTTTTATAACAAGTTTTTCAATAACTATTAACTTGTTTTCAATATTCGAATTACAATGCTTCAGCCGTATTTCAGTTTATGTTACATATATAATAGTATAATTAAATAATTTTGGTAATCCTCTATTAAGTTTATTAGGTTTCATATAAATCATAGATGTAATGTGAACAGCATTCTATCGCCACAATGCGCACGTCTAAATACTCACATAAGCCATCTGGTCGCCGGCTGTAAACTATGATGTCGTAATTCAATATAAGAGCAACAGATGGCGCTAGGATGTTTAAATAAAAAATACGACTAAGACAACTTTTATAACCGGACGGCGAGTTTGCGCACTTCGAAGTCCATCCAAGTCTATACCAATTCTTGTAATGGTTAGACTCGCCTGGGCTTCCATAAAAACAAAATAAAACAAAAATTATATTTCTAATGTAACATGCCGGTGGTGGGCGTATAAGGTTGCGGCCGAACTAGCGTTAGCGAAAGTTTTCAATAACTATTATTTTGTGTTATATATATAGAAAAATTATAATGTTTCAGTTATATTTCAGTTAAAATTACATATATAATAGTATAATTTAATAAATTGAGTAATTCTTTATCAAGTTTATTAGGCTTCATATAAACCATAGATGTAATACGGGTTGTATACTATCGCCACAGTGCGCACACCACCCAAAATCCTCACATAAGCCATCTTGCCGCCGGCTGTAAACTACGATGTACTAATTCAATATAAGAGCAATAGATGGCGCTAGGATGTTTAAATAACAAATACGATTAAGACACCGTTTATAACCGGGCGGCGAGTTTGCGCATTTCGAAGCCCATTCGAATCTATCCCATTTCTTGTAATGGTTAGATTCGAGTGTGACTCCATAAAAACAAAATAAAACAAAAATAATATTTCTAATGTAACACGCGCATTTCGAAGCCCATCCAAGTCTATCCCATTCCTTAGACTCGCCTGGGCTTCCATAAAAAACAAAAATATTTCTAATGTAACCGTCTGTTATGGCCGGACTAACGTTAGCGAGAGTGCAAAAACGTTAGGTCGGGTCAGCAATTAGATGGGTGACCGGTACCATTCACCATTAGGATACAATTAATTAATTATACTTTAGAGTGACGGGGGTGATCCTTTAAAGTAACAAACTCATTTATACACACACAATTACACAAAAAACACGGCGGAAAGGCCACGTGGTCGATAGCCAAACACTACTACTATTTCTAATTTAATATTCTATAGTAATGTCTAGTGCACTGCTATACTTACAGTTATTTATTTTTTAAACGATATAAGCATTTTACAAATGTGAATTAATTATTAATCAATTAAAATAACATTACAAGATAAAATAATAATAATAAGAAATATTTAAATCCTTATTATACAATCAACACAATTAAAAGCTTACTATACAATCAATACAAATAAGTAAATAAAATAACAATTAATACATTATTATATGTTATTTATGAATAAGTAACTTTTTACGCTGTTTAATCTTGGAGATTAATTAATAATCATTTACGATTTGAATTGTAGAATTAACGCGCTCTAAGTTATTAATATAATAGTATTAATCTTAATTGTATTACCCCAGGCTTAAATAAAACTTTCGATCGTTGAGTATATTAAAGTAGCTATTACAATATATTTTTACTACTATCAATTTCTCACTATCTAATAACTATATATTATAGAACGTACGTGCATTTTAAAATCCATTCCCTTTCCTCTTTCAAATATTGGTTGGACTCGCCCGGACTTTTTAAAACCTAATAATAAAACATTTTTGGTTGGGAATATCCGATATACTGCTATAGCTACTGTATAGTCACACACAACCTACATATTTTTATCAAACTTTAAATTACACAGATGTGTAAACTAATGCTTAAACTTTTAATTTTAAAATATATTAATAATATTGCGCATTGCGTATTATCGTAACACTGCGCACGGCACGGTAAATCCTCACCTAAGCCATCTATCCGTCGGCCGTAAACTACGATGTGCTAATAAAATATAAATATAATAACAGATGGCGCTCGCGTGTTTAAATAATAATATACGATTAAGAGAACACTTATAACAGGGCGCGAGTTATAACCTCTAACTTGTAATGGTTAGACAAGTTTTGTCTTCCCGAAAATAAAACAAAAATAACATTTCCAATTGCAATGTCTAGTGCACTGTGCTGTACTTATAGACGTTTCTTGGAAAATGTATCTACCAACACAACACACTGGTGGTGGCGCATTCGGTTGCGCCCGAAATAGCGTTAGCGAGAGTGCAGCAACGTTACTTTGTTTCAGCAGTTGGATGGATGACCGGTACCATTCACCATTGGGATATACAATGATTGGTGCTTTAGAGTGACAATATCATTTGCGCACCCACAGAAATAACACGGCCAAATAATATTAATTTTCTATTAGAATGACTTTTACTGCGATGTTTAAGAATGTCTAATACACTCGTAAAATACATAAAAAACTGTCTAAATTTCTCATTGAAATAAAGCAACACATTATGCGCATTAAAAAAAAATTATCCACAAATAACATCCTAATTATGTAATGGGACTTTGCTTTAAATAAAAGATAAACTACTGTAAATGTGTGTGTTCACTAGACATTACAACAGGACACCCCAGATTGGAATTTTTATTTTTGTTTTATTTTTGGGGAAGTCCACCTTTGTATAACCTTTGCAGGGAAGAGGTTATACTCGGATGGATTCCGAAATACGCAAACTCGCCGCCCGGTTATAAACGTTGCCTTAACCGTATTTTATTATTGAACACGCCATCGCCATCTGCTGCTTTTATATTTGATTGGCAAATCGTAGTTTACGGTAAATGGACTAGATGGTGTAGGTGATTGTTACAGTAATATGCAACCCGCATTACATCTGTGTGTTGTAGGAAGCATACCAAACTAATAACGAATCGCTCGATTAATTCGATTGTAACATAATATATGTAATGTAAACTATCCATTATAACATTTAGTATCAATGTATTATAATAACTCAATTTATTCCTTACGTCACTTATTTATTAAGCGTTACAAGGAAGGAATAAACTGAGTGTTATTTTCATTTACAAAACACTTCACGTAAACTTAAACGAACAATAGTGATCAATATATAACTGAAGAGTTGGAATCTCTACTTTAAAAATAAGTGAATAATTATTTAAAAACAACTTCAGAAGCCATATAATTACCATTTTACCTAAATAATAATTTTAATCCCCAATAGAATTATGATTCTTAATAAACCTTTAAATATTTAATTTAAAAAAAATATTTGGTTTCCATTATTAAATATTTTAAGATTTACTAAGAATCACAATTCTATCATTAAAATTATTATTTAAGTAAAATGATAATTATATTTTTTTAAATAATTATTCACTTATTTTTAAAATAGAGATTACAGCTCTTTAGTTATATATTTATCACTATTGTTGGTTTGAGTTTACGTGAAGTGTTTTGTAAATGAAATTAACCCTCAGTTTATTCCTTCCTTATGAACGGAATGCACATTTAACTCTGAATAAACAAGTTAAGGAGGCAGAAAGACCTCTGGTCGATAGCCTTTTGACAAATTAATACATTAACACCTCATTCATTATTCATTACTCACTATTCCAATGTAAATACGTACAAAATTTGTTAATAAATATATGTTACTACTACAAGTGAAGGGCCGAAAGAACAATGGTGAATAGCCCGTTCACAAATAAATCACAAAATGTAATTACTATTATTGTAAAAGGAAAAAAAAATGTGAATAAAGATATTTATTATTATTATTAAACGAGTGAAGTAAGGAATAAACTGAGTGTTATTATCATTTATACATTGATATTAAATGTTATTAATGGATACGTTTCTTAATTTACATTACATATATTATGTTACAATCGAAATAATCGGGTGATTCATTATTAGTTTTGTATGCTTCCTACAACGCACGGATGTAATGTGGGTTGCATATTATCGTAAACATCTTCACCTACGCCATCTAGCCCTTTTACCGTAAATACAATGTGCTAGTTAAATATAAAAGCAACAGATGACGATGGCGTGTTCAAATAAAAAATATGGTTAAGGCAACCTTTATAACCGGGCGGCGAGTTTGCGTATTTCGGCGCCCGTTGGAGTCTAACCTCTTCCTTACAAAGGTTAGACGACAATGGGCGGCCCCAAAAATAAAACAAAAATAAAAATTCCAAAGTGGGGTGTCCTGTTGTAATGTCTAGTGGACACACACATTTACAGCAGTTTATCTTTTATTTAAAGCAAATTTCCATTACATAATTAGGATGGCGATTACTATGTTATTTGTGGATAAATATTTTTTTATGCGCGTATAAAGTTGTAGATTGTTTTTAATCTTTTATAATTTAAATAAAACCACTTTGTTTGTATAACACTGTTTATTTTTTTGTTGACTATAGTTTCGGCAACTCAACTTAAAGTGATTTTAACTACAAGTATTGACTGAAATTTCACGATATAAAGAATTACATATTAGAAAAGATTTTGTTAAACATTTGAAAGTTTAAATAAATAGCATCTACATAATATAAATACTGTACACATTATATATGTATGGACAGGGCTAAATACTACATACGAAATAAAATAATACGTAATACAAAATCTGTTAATACATACATACATATGTACATTTAAAATTTGTGCAGTCTTGAGAAATTGCTAAATAACATACATATTATGTACTAGGAAAAATAATCAGTTATTTTCTTTTGAACATTACTTCTGAAAAGTAATTGTTGCTCAACAAAATTCTCGCATTTAGTGATCAAAGTATAAATGCATAAAGAATTTATATGAAATTCAGTTAAAAATGAAATTTCATTAAAATATTCCAAGTCTTGAAGAAATTGCACAATAAAGAGTTTTTCACTATGTTACCGGCGTTCAGTTTTCCTGAACGTGGTAACAAATGCGTAATTATATTTTAATCCATTTTACGAGCTACTCATTGCTTCTAATAATAATTTGCATAAATTCCGCATTATTGAAATAATCCAAACGAGATAATTTTCCAAAATGTGCAGCTGCCAGTGCCGAACAATAAATCGGACCCTTTTTCGGCGAACGAGGATAATTACCTGTTCCAAGAATTACCGTGCCTACGTGACAAGAACAAAGCCGCGGTACCTGAGATCACCATATAAAACCAGGCCCGACCATCGCTCTTTACCAGTCGTCTGCCATCAGCAGCGGTGGTCAGCCTGGTCGGCTTTGCCGATCCAAGCCTCTTGCTCTTGTATATATTGTATATTTTTCTATGTCTATTCTGTTGTAATATATTTTCTTCTTCTCAGGCCCCATGTTTTAATTTACACACTTTCTCTTGTTTCTTTTACTCTGTTTCACAGCTAGCCGGTGCCCATACGTTGACGTGGCGTGGAAGCTCAAGCAAGTATCACCGAAGGGAAACTGTTTAATCGAAGCCTGCGGCTGCTAATCGATGGTGAGCCTCGCCAGGGACCCCTGGGCCGCCTCCAGTGCGTGTTGGTTCCAGAAAGTACCGCCGGTGGTACTTCCTTGACAGTCCACCACGAGGACGTCTTCCGCTCCACCGTTATCAACTATATAGACTTTCATTATAAACCGTTGTTGGCCAATAGTCGTCAGACTAAAGCAAGGCGTTAGATGAATCTAGTAAGAAGACATCTTTCAAAATCTTTCGATACGCCATCCCCTTTCTAATTGACGCTTCTGGGAACACCCACCACCTACCCTTCAGACATTGCTAAAAGCTTTACTTCGTACGTTACTTTATATTACATGTAGGGTGGGTGGGTGGCCTATATCCCGCCCTGCAGTCAGAAAAATATAATCAATAATTATTTGAAAAATATGTGTGAATATGTCTATTAAATTTAGCAAAAATGGTATGTTTAATTACGTTTTATAACTTTTAATTCTCTGGCTTATGTTTCACTGGTTGGAGGGTGGGTTAAAAAACACCCGCCCACCCTACATATACATATAAATTTAGAATTCAAAATTGAGCAAATTATTAAGAACATCCTTTTTGCACAATCCGCATAGTTTTCGAGAAAAATATAGGGAAAGTATTATGTTGGCCACATCACCACTTTTTTAAGATAATTTTAGTTTAAATAAAATAAATATGTAAAGTGGGTGGTTTGTTATACTATCCCACCCTTTAATAATAGAAATTATGAATAATATTATCAAATATATTTAAGAATTTTCATTATTTTTTTTTTATTTCGTATAGTTTCTACACAGATAACCCTGATTTATTGTTTTTGTGGTTGGAGGGTGGGTTATTGACCACCCACCCACCCTACATATTTAGATTAATTTAAATTACAAACACTGTTTTTAATTAAGAAACATATAAACATAAAACAATTAGGTAATCATTTTCAAACAATTTTAAGACGTAGTTTTAGTTTAGAATAAAATAAATATGTAGGGTGGGTGGGTGGCCTCTATCCTACCCTGCAATATTAGAAACATAAAACAGAGCTAACTACAATTGTATCAAGTCTATACAACTTTTATTTCAAATTGTTTTTTGTACTGTACAATCTCTATATATAGATAACCCTGTTTTTTTATTTTTATGGATGGAGAGTAAGTTAGAGGCCACCCAACTACTATATAAATTTAGAATAACCTCTATTTGATCAGCAAAAAGTAAAATACAAACGATTGGGTAAATATTTTCAAATAATTTTTAATTTTTTTTAGTTCAAATGAAATAAATATGCAAGGTGGGTACTTGGTTATACTAATCCACCCTCAATAATAGAAAAATAATTCAGGGATTATCACAATATTATCAAATATATTTAAAAAATTTCATTCATTTTTTTCTTAAATTTCGTATAGTTTCTACACAGATAACCCTGGTTTATTGTTTTTGTGGTTGGAGGGTGGGTTAGAGAACTGAAAAGCTTTTCGTAAACATTCCTCAACCGGAAGTGGTTGTTTACTCGAAGCGTTTTTTGGGTTTTTCTCGATATTTTTCTAATTTTAAAAATATTACATTACTCTTCAAAGAAAAATTAAAGGGAATGAGAAACTGAGCAAGTTTTATTAGAACATGCTTTTCATAAAGTGCTTAAATTGCGAGAAAAAAAAAATTAAAAATGAAAAATTTTGATATTTTTTGCCTAGTACTAATAAACTATGTGGGTTACATGAAATTTGTATAACAAGTAATTGTAAAGAATCCAAAATTAAGTAAATTATTAATAATAGCCTTTTGCGTAAACCTCATAGTTTTGGAGAAATTGTAAGGAAAATATTATGATTTCGATATCACCATTTTTATATTTATTTACATTTTACAATTTTTAAATAAAACCCTCGCTTATGATTTACTGACTGGAAAGTCGGATAGAGGCCACCCACCCACCCTACATATACATGATAACCTCAAATATTAATCGTTGATGATTTTGCTGCAAAAACAATAAAATCTTATATCTAATAAAAAATAAAGCATAATCCAAATTTACGTTTAAATATAAATGTCCTTCTATAGCTAATACTATCTATTTTAGATTTAAAGTCTGTTTACCCATTCTGCTTAAAAATTTTATTAATTTCATCATCAAAAACTTTACCTTTTAATTTTTTTTTAATTCAAAAAGTTCTGTAAAATTAATTTACTCCAAACCGCGAGACGGTCAGTAATTGAAATTTATATGTATATGTAGGGTGGGTGGGCGTCCTCTATTTCATCTTCCAATCAGTAAAACATCATCAAAAATTATTTGAAAAATTTGTATAAATAAATCTCAAAAAATGCAATTATTTTGTGTTTATTTATGTTTTACAACTTTTTGTTACAATTCTCGCTTATGTTTTGCCGATTGGAGGGTGACATAGAGGCCACCCACCCACCCTACATATATATGATAACTTTAATTGCTAACGGTTGATGATTTTGCTGCAAAAAACCATCAAACCCTTTATGTAATAAAAAAGGAAACAAAATCAAAATGTAATTTTAAATATGATAAACTTTCTATAGCAAATCTTATATTTAAAGTCTGCTCACTCATTATTCATCATATTTTACTAATTTACTCACTCAAAAATGCTTGTATTTTAATTTCATTTTTATTCAAAAAGATTTGTAATTAATTTCATCGGATACAATGAGACGATAAGGAATTAAAGTTTATATGTATATGTAAGGTGGGTGGGTGGTCCTCTTTCCCACCCTACAGTCAGGAAAATACCATCAAAAATTATTTGAAAAATTTGTTTGAATAAATTTATTAAATTTTACAATAATTTTGTTGTTATTTACGTTTTACAACATTTAATTAAAACCCTCGCTTATGTTTTACTGATTGGAGGATGGGTTAGAGGCCACCCACCCACCCTACATATACATAATAATCAAGGACTGCGCAAGCAGTATTTTGTTGATTTACATGATTTAAATAATTATTAGTGGTTAACTTATTTTATCTTCTCAAGAATTTAAAAATATAGTTTCACTTCTAGTTTTCAAATCAGCAAGTATCTAGATAATCTAAGTTCCAACAACCCTCTTTTATAGACACTACAGAGTTTCTTCTACAGAGGTTAATGATGGTTATATGTATCTTTAAAAACTTTTTTTCTTAATTTAAATCTCTTCGAATCAAATTTTCCAGTCATTTAGTTCCAAATTGGACATCCACATAATTTCATACTGCCTATAAAATTCTACCAACTGAATAGGTTTTAGAATATTATTTTTACAATCGCATTGATGACAAACCATCCACAAAATACTGCTTGCGCAGTGATGCATTTCTATTCCACCAGTATCTTATTGATGTAAATCATCTAGAAAATACTGCTCGCGCAGTACTTCTTATATGCAGGCATACATCACTGCGCAAGCAGTATTTTGTAGATAATTTAAAGTCAATATATATTCTTAACCACAAACATCCACAACTGCGCAAGCAGTATTTTGTTGATGTACATGATTTACATAATTCTTGGTTAACTTATTTTATCTTCTCAAAAATTTAAAAATTTTGTTTTATCCCTAGATTTTAAATCAGCAAATATCTAGGTAATTTTAGTTCCAATAACCCTCTTTTATACACACTATAGTTTCTTGTACAGATGGTTATATGTATTTTTAAAAGCTTATCTTTTTTAGTTTAATATTTCTTTGCGTCAAATTTTCTGTTTCTTTTTTTTTCCAAAATTGGACTTCTACATAATTCCATACCTACCTATACAATCCTCCTAACGGAATAACTTTATGAAGACTGTTTTTACAATCCCATTGATGATAAACCATCCACAAAATACTGCTTGCGCAGTGATTAATTTCTAGTCTACAAGTATCGTGTTGATGTAAATCATCTAGAAATATTCAAAGAAAATTGTAATTAATTTAATTGGATACAACGAGGCGATAAGGAATTAAAGTTTATATGTATATGTAGGGTGGGTGGTGGGGCCTATATCCCACCCTGCAGTCAGAAAAACATAATCAAAAATTATTTGAAAAATTTGTTTGTATTCAAACAAATTTTAATGATTAAATCTATTAAATTTAGCAAAAATGTTATGTTTATTTACGTTTTACAACTTTTAATTCTCTGGCTTATGTTTCACTGATTGGAGGGTGGGTTAAAAGCCACCCACCCACCCCAAATATACATATAAATTTAGAATTCAAAATTGAGCGAATTATTAAGAACAGCCTTTTTGCGTAATCCTCATAGTTTTCGAGAAAAATATAGGGAAAGGATTATGTTGGCCACATCGCCATTTTTTTAAAGATAATTTTAGTTTAAATAAATAAAGTGGGTGGTTTTTTATACTATCCCACCCTTTAATAATAGGAAAATAATTGAGAAATTATTACAATTTATTGTTTGGAACATTACTTAACTTTTTAGTATATTCTGTAAAATTATTAGTACATTGTTTTCGGTGCAAATGCGCGGAATACAATAACATAAATAATTTAATGAAGTGGATACTAAACAGTGGAACAATAAGATTATCTTTTTCATATCGCCTTTGCTTCAAAAAAATCTTCATCTTGTGAGATAACAATATTTTTAAGACAATAATTATATTTTATTGTTTTTCTTAAAATGTATCTAATGGTACATCTACCAATTTTTGTTTTCTGCAGTTTTCTCAAATTTTTAGGAATTTCAACATTAATTGGCTCTTGTTCATAGGGTTATACCCCAGAAATAATTTCCCCTGTTACAAACTCCGTAAGATTATCCAACCCCATATTAGAAGTCTTCTTTTTACAACAAGCTCCTGAAGAATGATTTGCAAAGTAATTATTAATTATTAATCTTTTGTAAGAACTATTATACCGAATGGCATGCGTTCGACTGTAACTAAAAAAAATTCTAATGCAACCTGATTAATGAGACCAGTTAATATAAACTTAAAATTTTGACTTTCTAATAATTGTTTAATCAAATACAACATTCCCTCAATTATAAACTTAAAATTTTCCAATGAAGGCACTCTCACAAAACAATTTTTTAATGGATAAAATTTCATGTCTGAAATAACTTTTAACAATTTTTGCCAAGTTTCTATATGCTTTGACTTTGTTGTTGCGGGACATTTTAGAGGTTTGGCTTCTTGAACTTTTGTGTATTTAATTATGTTGAGGCTGTCGAATTAAGGATTAATATTAAATCGGCAGTGTCCTCACATTCGACAGGAAGCTTTACATCTGAAAGAAAATGGTAAATATTACATTTATTTCCAATAATGTATAAAATTGCAAGATTTTAATGCTTTAATATCATTATGTTCAAGATAGGAATGTAACTAGAAAAGAAAAAATGCCGGAATCTTATGTAAAGAAATGCAAGTAAAAGACAATTGAAAGAACTGAAAAATTTTATACAAAGCTATTTTTTATTTGTTCACCATATTATTTACTTATTTTTTCTTTGGACACATTGTATATATGATTTTTCTTTTTAAGAAATTAAATAATCATACCCCATTTTGAAATTCTTTTCATTAAAGAAACAACAGTATGGCTGAAAACTTGGGTGCAATTCTTCACCTTCATCTTCGTTATTTTTCTGGAATCACGTGTTCAACTGTTAGCTTGGAACAGATCCTAAAATGGGGTTCTGACGCACACAATTCATAAAATTGCTGAATGTGTACCAATTTTGCAATTTTTGCATTTCCCTTTATTTTGAAATGTAATTTTCTTGTAAGAAGATTATTCCTACTTCTAAAATTAAACAACAATTTCATGCAAATATTATTATAAATGAAAAAATAATTTAATACATTATTTATGTAAATTTAAATAAAATTAAAAATAATGACTTCAAATTCAACAGAAAAAATATAAATTCAATTACCTGTTTTCAGTACAATATTTGAGGCACAAGATGTTGGAGAAGATATGAATGGAGCTGGATCTATCAAAAGGTTACATAAAATTATTTTCATAAATAAAAAGAACATAGATAATTATTTATTTTCATCAAATATGCATTATAGAAAAATCATAAATGAGGGTTAAACATAACAAAATATTTAATTAATTGTTAATGTAAATAATTTCAAACAAAATATTTCTAATTTCTATTAAAAATATATATAAATTCAATTACCTGTATTCAATACACTTTTTGAGGGATTGTCATTGCTGGTTCTGTGATCAGGTCTTCTTCATAGGAGGCTGAGGAACATGACTATTCTAAATAAATTTTAATACAATAATTTACACATACTCAGTTTTACAAATAAGTATTTTTAAACTAAACAGTAAATAGTTTAGAGATGTAGGTGGGCTAGGAAATTATGCTAATTAAGCAGCTTTTAAAAAGTATAAGAAAAATTATTTATCAAAATGTAATTTCCGTTTAAACTCGCAAATAGACACCCTGTGTGATTTACATGAGCTAATTATTTATTATTGTGTATAAAAAAATATAAAATCAATGTTTCCTTCATATGGAATATTAAGTGTGGGAGCCCGGGTTCGCGAGTAGGACGCCACGCCAACAGAGGGCGTCGAAATATTAGCGGCGCGCTTGCGCGCACGATTAAAGCGTCTGTCAATAGAGGGCGTTCCAATCATAAAGCCGACGGAACGGTCACAAGCAGTAGTTAGAAAGGCCTGCATGCATCTCAACCGGCAGACTTGGATTTACCATCGTTGACCTATATCAACGGGTAACAGAAAAAGCTGGCTCACACAGTCTCGGCAGACTTCGAGTTAACGTCGTTAGGTGTTCCTAACCGGTAACCGAAGTGGCAGGCTCACCATAGCAAGCCCGATCATCTGTGCATCGGTATATTCCGGAACGCAGTACTTCATAAGACGTTTCGGCGTGGCCATAATAAAAAACTTTAATAACTTGATTAATGGTTGAGGCGTTAACTTCGTGATACATTTTGGAAAATTAAACAAAAACGTTTGCTTTGTTAATATCACACTAAAGTGTGAAGTTTAATAACAATTTCACAGAGAATTTAACACAAACACTACACGTTACTTCTGCTAATTATGCATAAAAACTAACCCCCACCTCTAAGCCGATGCGTGGAAACCGACAACAGCGCTCCCGGTGCCAGTTACATGAATTACACAAGTTACGTTCGAAAGGCCGAGCTTTCTTCATTATTATAGTAGTGTACTGTGCGTATTAACAATAAATCGAATTTTCTATGATTTTACTACTACTATCGTAACGCTGCGCATGCCCTAATACTGCGCATGTCACGCTCAATCCATGCTCACGCCATCTAGCGGTTTGTCGTAAACTACGATGCCCTAATTATATATATAAGCAACAGATGGCGTTGGCGTGTTTAAATAAAACATACGACTGAGTCAACATTTATTACCGGCGGCGAGTTTGTGTATTACGAAGTCTATCCAAGTCTCACCGCTTCCTTAAAATGGTCAGACTTGCCTAGACTTCCAAAAAACAAAACAAAACAAAAATAACATTTCCAATGCGGCAACCTAATGTAATGTCTAGTGTACTGCTATACTTACAGTACTCTCTTGAAAAATTTAAAGCCATTATATAATTAGGGTGACGATTAATATGTTATTTGTGAGTAAATGATTTTTATAAGGGGATCATTTTTAATCGTTTACAATTTAAATTAATTTTTATTCATACTACATCTAAATATAATTTATGAGTACATTAGAATAAATAGCAAAGCTGATTGTTAATCATATGAGCAACGAGTATTATGATCAGCTGATTCTCAAATAATTTGAACACTCTGGTAGGTAAATTTGTGATAGAAATTATTAATTAGGTAAAATGATAGTTTTATAACAAGTTTTTCAATTTCAACTATTAACTTGTTTTCTATATTCGAATTACAAAGCTTCATCCGTTTTTCAGTTTATGTTACATATATAATAGTATAATTAAATAATTTTGGTAATCCTCTATTAAGTTTATTAGGTTTCATATAAATCATAGATGTAATGTGAATAGCATTCTATCGCCACAGTGCGCACGTCTAAATACTCACATAAGCCATCTGGTCGCCGGCTGTAAACTATGATGTCGTAATTCAATATAAGAGCAACAGATGGCGCTAGGATGTTTAAATAAAAAATACGACTAAGTCAACTTTTATAACCGGGCGACGAGTTTGCGCATTTCGAAGCCCATCCGAATCTATCCCATTTCTTGTAATGGTTAGATTCGAATGGGCCTCCGTAAAAACAAAATAAAACAAAAATAATATTTCTAATGTAACATGCCGGTGGTGGGCGTATAAGGTTGCGGCCGAACTAGCGTTAGCGAGAGTTTTTCAATAACTATTAAGTTGTGTTCTATATAGAAAAATTATAACGCTTCAGTTATATTTCAGTTAAAATTACATATATAATAGTATAATTTAATAAATTGAGTAATTCTTTATCAAGTTTATTAGGCTTCATATAAACCATAGATGTAATATGGATTGCATACTATCGCCACAATGCGCACACCACCCAAAATCCTCATATAAGCCATCTTACCGCCGGCTGTAAACTACGATGTACTAATTCAATATAAGAGCAACAGATGGCGCTAGGATGTTTAAATAACAAATACGATTAAGACATCGTTTATAACCGGGCGGCGAGTTTGCGCATTTCGAAGCCCATTCGAATCTAACCCATTTCTTGTAATGGTTAGATTCGAGTGTGCCTCCATAAAAACAAAATAAAACAAAAATAATATTTCTAATGTAACATGCGCATTTCGATGCCCATCCAAGTCTATTCCATTCCTTAGACTCGCCTGGGCTTCCGTAAAAAACAAAAATATTTCTAATGCAACCGCCCGTTGTGGCCGGACTAGCGTTAGAGAGAGTGCAGCAACGTTAGGTCGGGTCAACAATTAGATGTGTGACCGGTACCATTCACCATTAGGATACAATTAATTAATTATACTTTAGAGTAACGGGAGTGATCCTTTAAAGTAATAAACGCATTTACACACACACACAATTACACAAACAAGACGGCGGAAAGGCCACGTGGTCGACATCCAAACACTATTACTATTTCTAATTTAATATTCTATTGTAATATCTAGTGCACTGCTATACTTACAGTTATTTATTTATTAAACGATATAAGCATTTTACAAATGTGAATTAATTATTAATCAATTAAAATAACATTACAAGATTAAATAATAATAAAAAGAAATATTTAAATCCTTATTATACAATCAACACAATTAAATGCTTACTGTACAATCAATACAAATAAGTAAATGAAATAACAAGTAATACCTTATTATATGTTATTTATGAATAAGTAACATTTTACGCTGTTTAATCTCGTAAATTAATTAATAATCATTTACGATTTGAATTGTAGAATTAACGCGCTCTAAGTTATCAATATAATAGTATTAATCTTAATTGTATTACCCCAGGCTTAAATAAAATTTTTGATCGTTGAGTATATTAAAGTAGCTATTACAATGTATTCTTACTACCATTTCTGTTTTAAATATTCAAATAATGAACTAATGTGAAAGCCTTGAATAAAGAAATGCTAAAATCTTTTTCAATATTACCTCAATTTCTAACTATCTAGTAACTATATCTTATAGAACGTACGTACATTTTAAAATCCATTCCCTTTCCTCTTTCAAATATTGGTTGGACTCGCCCGGACTTTTTAAAACCTAATAATAAACATTTTTGGTTGGGAATATCCGATATACTGCTATAGCTACTGTCTAGTCACACACAACCTACATATTTTTATCAAACTTTAAAATACATAAATGTGTAAGGTAATGCTTAAACTTTTAATTTTAAAATATATTAATAATATTGCGCATTGCGTATTATCGTAACACTGCGCACGGCACGGTAAATCCTCACCTAAGCCATCTATCCGTCGGCCGTAAACTACGATGTGCTAATAAAATATAAATATAACAGATGGCGCTCGCGTGTTTAAATAATAATATACGATTAAGAGAACACTTATAACAGGGCGCGAGTTATAACCTCTAACTTATAATGGTTAGACAAGTTTTGTCTTCCCGAAAATAAAACAAAAATAACATTTCCAATTGAAATGTCTAGTGCACTGTGCTGTACTTATAGACGTTTCTTGGAAAATGTATCTACCAACACACTGGTGGTGGCGCATTCGGTTGCGCCCGAACTAGCGTTAGCGAGAGTGCTGCAACGTTACTTCGTTTCAGCAGTTGGATGGATGACTGGTACCATTCACCATTGGGATAATACAATAAATGGTGCTTTAGAGTGACAATATCATTTACGCACCCACAGAAATAACACGGCCAAATAATATTAATTTTCTATTAGGATGACTTTTACTGCGATGTTTAAGAATTGCAAATACACTCGGAAAATACATAAAAAAAACTGTCTAAATTTCTCATTGAAATAAAACAACACATTATGCGCATTAAAAAAAATATTCATCCACAAATAACATCCTAATTATGTAATGGAACTTTGCTTTAAATAAAAGATAAACTACTGTAAATGTGTGTGTTCACTAGACATTACAACAGGACACCCCAGATTGGAATTTTTATTTTTGTTTTATTTTTGGGGAAGTCCACCTTTGTATAACCTTTGTAGCGAAGAGGTTATACTCGGATGGACTCCGAAATACGCAAACTTGCCGCCCGGTTATAAACGTTGCCTTAACCGTATTTTATTATTGAACACGCCATCTCCATCTGCTGCTTTTATATTTGATTGGCAAATCGTAGTTTACGGTAAATGGACTAGATGGTGTAGGTGATTGTTACAGTAATATGCAACCCGCATTACAGCTGTGTGTTGTAGGGAGCATACCAAACTAATAACGAATCGCTCGATTAATTCGATTGTAACATAATATATATATAATGTAAACTATCCATTAATAACATTTATTATCAATGTATAATAATAACTCAATTTATTCTTTACGTCACTTATTTATTAAGTGCTACAAGGAAGGAATAAACTCAGTGTTATTTTCATTTACAAAACAGTTCACGTAAATTTAAACCAACAATAGTGATCAATATATAACTGAAGAGTTGGAATCTCTACTTTAAAAACAAGTGAATAATTATTTAAAAACAACTTCAGAAGCCATATAATTACCATTTTACCTAAGTAATAATTTTAATCCCCAATAGAATTATGATTCTTAATAAACCTTTAAATATTTAATTTTAAAAAATTAAATAATTTTTTAAAATTAAATATTTCCATTATTAAATATTTAAAGATTTATTAAGAATCACAATTCTATCATTAAAATTATTATTTGAGTAAAATGGTAATTATATTTTTTTAAATAATTATTCACTTATTTTTAAAATAGAGATTACAGCTCTTCAGTTATATATTTACCACTATTGTTGGTTTGAGTTTAGGTGAAGTGTTTTGTAAATGAAATTAACCCTCAGATTATTCCTTACTTGTGAACGGAATGCACATTTAACGCTGAATAAACAAGTGAAGGAGGCAGAAAGACCTCTGGTCGATAGCCTTTTGACAAATTAATACATTAACACCTTATTCCTTATTCATTATTCACTATTCCAATGTAAATATGTACAAAATTTGTTAATAAATATATGTTACTACTACAAGTGAAGGGCTGAAAGAACAATGGTGGTCAGCCCGTTAACAAATAAATCACAAAATGTATTTACTATTATTGTAAAAGGGAAAAAAATATATTTATTATTATTATTATACAAGTGAATTAAGGAATAAATTGAGTGTTATTATCATTTATACATTGATAATAAATGTTAATAATGGATACGCTTCTTAATTTACATTAGATATATTATGTTATAATCGAAATAATCGGATGATTCATTATTAGTTTTGTATACTTCCTACAACGCACTGATGTAATGTGGGTTGCGTATTATCGTAACAATCTTCACCTACGCCATCTAGCCCTTTTACCATAAACTACAATGTGTTGAATAGTTGAATATAAAAACAACAGATGGCGATGGCGTGTTCAATTAAAAAATACGGTTAAGGCAACCTTTATAACCGGGCGGCGAGTTTGCGTATTTCGGCGCCCGTTGGAGTCTAGCCTCTTCCTTACAAAGGTTAGACAACAATGGGCGTCCCCAAAAATAAAACAAAAATAAAAATTCCAAAGTGGGGTGTCCTGTTTTAATGTCTAGTGGACACACAAATTTACAGCAGTTTATCTTTTATTTAAAGCAAATTTCCATTACATAATTAGGATGGCGATTACTATGTTATTTGTGGATAATGTTTTTTTTATGCGCGTATAAAGCTGGAGATTCTTTTTAATCTTTTATAATTTAAATAAAAACACTTTGTAACTTTGTTTGTATAACACAGAGGAGGTCCGAAGCTACTCGGGGAAATTCAATACGTGTACGTGTATACCAAATACTGTTTATTTTTTGTTGACTATAGTTTCGGCAACTTAAAGTGATTTTAACTACAAATTACAGGTATATACATACAGGGTGACTGACGAAAAACCTTTGGTACTGTATCTCGCTTATTTTTATCCGATTTGAATAAATAAAACATCAAATTAAATGATTTTTAAAAGACTTTAATATGAACTGTACTGATATTTTTTCTTGTATCCAGTTTTTGACAAAAGACGATCAACTTTTTTTTTCAAATTGCACTGTATATATATTTTGTACTGATCCGCAAGGAGATTTTTTTCTGAATCTAAATCTAAAGTCGAGAAATTGAGGATTACAAAAAAAAATTAAAAATCAAATACCCATAGTAAACAATATAAAGAGCCTATTACAAATGTCAAAAGTGATAGTGTCAGTCATTGGTACAATACTGCAATGATTTTTAATAATTTCATAATAAAAATGTTGCGAGATTTCAAAAACTGAAAAACGATTTCTGTAGAAGCACTAAATTCTAGTACAGTGTTTGAAATATTGCAACATTTTAATTATGAAATAATTAAAAATCGTTGCAGTATTGTATCAATGGCTGTCACTGTCACTTTTGACATTTAAAATAGGGTCTGTATATTGTTTACAATGGATACTTGACTTTTTATTTATTTTTTTAATCCTCAATTTCTCGACTTAAGTTTGATGTATGGATAAATTTGTCTACAATTTTATATTCAGAAAAAAAATCTCCTTGCGAATCAATAAAAATATATATACAGTGCAATTTAAAAAAAAAATGTTGATCGTATTTTGTCAAAAACTGGGTGCGAGAAAAAATAACAGTTCAGATCCTATTAAAGTCTTTTAAAAATGGTTTAATTTGATGTTTTATTTATTAAAATCGGATAAAAAATAAGCGAAATACAGCACCAAAGGTTTTTCGTCAGTCACACTGTATATGGATTTTTTTAACAAATAGCTATGAAAATTTGAGTGTACATCAGGTCAACCTAATCTTTAATTAGGGGTATTACCGGATTAACGCGAGCCTTATGAATTTCTATTGGTTCGAGAAGGTCCCTTTTCTGCGTAATAAATTATGGAGATTACATCGTTAAAATAATGATTCTCATCAATTAGGTGTTTGGCTAAAGTTGATTTATGAATTTTTTTTTAGGCGAAAGGAACTGATACTAAAATTTCGACCAGATTGTCCTATGTACACACCTTGACAATATTGACACGTTCACTTATAAATACCGGATGCTAAATTGCTAAATTTATCGCGTGTGGTTTTCGGATTAAAAATTAAATTTATAATTTTTGAACTGGGTTTTAATGCTGATGTGATATTGTGCGTTTTAAAAATATTCCTAATTTTAAGACTAGCATTTCCTAAATAGGTTAAAAGTATATATTTTGCGTTTGGTGGTAGGTCACTTCCAAATAATAATTATAATTTAAATTGTAGAGCCGACATGCTCTAAATTATTACAGCAAACATATTAAACAATATAAAATTATTAATCTTGATATATTACATAAATATAATTTTTGATTTATTAGTGCAATAAAATAAACATCAAAGCTGGTTGTTAATCATATCTGCAAAGAATATTATTATATGCGAACTCTACGTTAATTTAATAAACAAATAGTTTCTTTCTGAACTCCTCCATGATCCTCTTCTCCTTCTCGATGCGCATGCGGCGGCGTTCTTTGTATTTCCCAATCAAACCATGAACCACATGGCCGAAGCAACCAAGGCATTTTGGACAGGTTTTCGGAACATCGTCCTCCTTCACCTCCTCTGAGGTGACAGTTTCGTTTCCACCCCTCGCCTTAAATAAGTAAAAGTAATTAGCTAGAGAAGTAGTTGTTTCAAAAGTGATTTGTTTCTTGTAGTCTTAATAAGACTCATTTTTTGTAGATTTTACGAAATATTTTCGTGTTTT
Organism: Ontholestes murinus; assembly: GCA_963969525.1. Lineage (NCBI taxonomy): Eukaryota > Metazoa > Arthropoda > Insecta > Coleoptera > Staphylinidae > Ontholestes > Ontholestes murinus. The sequence goes on along the minus strand of OZ018399.1, from coordinate 41,477,925 downwards.
TTCTAATTATAAGTAAAAGTATTTAAATAATAAATAAGTAAATGCTATTAAATTTATAAATAATAAGCTGCACTGAAATTTGAATAAAGATACATGTGAAATTAATAAAATTCTGTATTTATGATTAAAGAGAATTTGGATTAAACTTACCAAGCAAATTTGAAATATGGATTTCATGACTACTTCTTTCGTTAGGCTTCGGTGTAGAAATTACTACGGTGGTGTTTGTTATCCTTTCTGTAAATAATATTACATTATAAAAAAATAATTAAAATTTTTTGTACAGTTTAGTCCTTTTATTATTGTCTCAATTTATCTGTCAAATATCGCAGTAATGAATAAGCAGCTTTTTATTCCATAATTCAGCGAGCTTTAATAATTCCATTATCAGAATCAGCTAGAGTTATTGAACCAAACAAAATCATTTCAATTGCTGAGAAGAATGAAGACAGTGAGTTGTTCCCTTATACAGGGTGAGTTTTCTATGGGGATCTCGGAAACTATAAGAGATAGAGAAACGATTAAATGGGGAAAGAAGTGTAGATTTACGAGACGAATAAAATTCCACTTTCAAATTTTTCAAAAAAGTCAAGGGTAACTAGATATTTTGAAAAAAGTAAAAAGTGTCAATATTTTCAAATCAATAGATCTCGGTTATTATAACAGATAGAAAAATACTGTAAAGGACAAAGTTTTAGATAATTTTATGCAGGTTAATAAAAAATAATCAGAAAATTTTTATCGCCATTATTTTCCGAGATATGACGCAAACTTATATTTTTTTAAATGGAAACCATAGTTGGCTATGACCTCATTCAAAAGGTAATTTTTTTCTTTTTAATCCAATATGGCATACGACATAGCTATTTTTAAAAATAAGTGAGTTATAATCATTTTACATTTTATTATAAATAAAAAATGGGTAGCCATGAAAAAGGTAAAAGTAAAACAATTGCAGTTGTTTATAATAATAGCAATATTGTAATTATTAGTTTTACACAGATAAACCAAAATGAAACAACAGCACTAAGTAATTCTGTAATTATCAATATATCAATGGGAGAGAAATTTTAATATTAAAAAAATATGATCAAAGAGTCCACTATTAATATTATTATTACATTAATCATATCTTTTTAAAATTGAATTTATGGTTTTTTTGACTATTCTCATGTAAATTGAATTAAATGTTTCAATAACAGCTAGTTTATGATCCTCCACGGATTGATATGATTTTTCATATACTTTGTTTTTTTACATAACTCCACAGAAAAAAATTAAAAACGCGCAGAACTTAAGATCTAGGTGGCCCTGGGATTGGTTACCTTCTTGCCACTTATGAGTTAGGAAAAGCATCATTTAAATAATTTGTAAAGCCAACATGTTATGAGGTGGAGCACCGTCATATTGGAACCATTTCAATCTTGCTTGTAATGATAAATTTAAACAATCAAGCGTATTTTCAAATGTTTTCTGAAGAAAATGAAAGTAATCATTTTCATTTAGTGAGCTTTCAAAAATATATGGACCGAGAATTATTAATCCAAACACACCATGGATTAAACCCAAATTGAATTTGTAGTTTTCTCTGTGAAACTTCTCGTGGATTCTCTTGAGTTCATCTATGTTCATTGTGGAGATTAAAAATACCACAATTAGTGAATCGCGATTCATATGTTCATAATATTTTTGTAAGAAACGTATTATCTTCTTGACAAATGTGTTTATACCACATACAGAAGGCCTATTAATAATTACAAAATTATTATTCTTATGCTGGTTTTTCATTTTTGTTTAACTTTGTAGAACTAATAATTACAATATTGCTATTATTATAAACAACTGCAATTGTTTTACTTTCAGTTTTTTCATGGCTACCCATTTTTTATTTATAATAAAACTTAAAATGACTATAACTCACTTATTTTTAGAAATAACTATGTCGTGTGTCATATTGGATTAAAGAGAAAAAAATTACCTTTTGAATGAGGCCATAGCCAACTACGGTTTCCATTTAAGAAAATTTAAGTTTGCGTTATATCTCGGAAAATAATGGCGATAAAAATTTTCTGATTATTTTTTATTAATCTGCATAAAATTATCTAAAACTTTGTCCTTTACAGTTTTTTCTATCTGTTATAATAATCGAGATATATTGATTTGAAAAAATTGACACTTTTTACTTTTTTCAAAATATCTAGTTACCCTTGACTTTTTTGAAAACTTTGAAAGTGGAATTTTATTCGTCTCGTAAATCTACACTTCTTTCCCCATTTAACCGTTTCTCTATCTCTTATAGTTTCCGAGATCCCCATAGAGAACATCTAAAAAAACTCACCCTGTATACATTAATTATGAGATAATTTAAATTGCCATCTATAAACTGTTGGTAGCCAATTCTCATCAGTCAATAAACAACTGTTACCTGTCAATTGTGATGTCTTTATCTATCAACTGTTATTTATATGTCATGTGCCAACAATTATTTGTCATCTATTAACTGTATTTTTCCTCATCTATTAATTGCTTTACGTCATCTGCCAATTGTCAACTAGTAACTGTTTTTATAAATGGTCAGTTTTTAATGGTCAATAATTGCCTGTCATTTATTAATTTGTACCTGCCAGTTGTAATCCCCTCATATATCATATCATATAACTACAATACACTAATCTATCAATTGGTATACATCATCTGTCAACTATTACCTGCAAATTCTCATCTATAAAATATTGCTTGTCAATTGTCATCTGTCAAAAGTACGCTGTTATTTATCAATTGTTATCTAACAACTGTTATTCCATCAATTAAAAATTGACATACGTTATCTGTCAATTTTCAGCTGTCAATTTTCACCTATAAATTGTCGAAGAATGTATGAGACAAATTGTTGGAAAATTATAAAAATTGAAAGATAAATTATCATATAATATAATTATAATCTACTAATCTATCAATTGGTATATATCATCTGTCAACTATTACCTGCAAATTCTCATGTATAAAATGTTGCTTGTCAATTGTCATCTGTCAAAAGTACGCAGTTATTATCTATCAACTGTTATTCCCTCAACTAACAATTGACATACGTTATCTGTCAATTTTCAGCGGTCAATTGTCACTTATTAATTGTCGAAGAATGTATGAGACAAATTGCTGGAAAATTATAAAAAATGAAAGATAAATTATCATATAATATAACTATAATCTACTAATCTATCAATTGGTATATCATCTGTCTACTATTACCTGCAAATTCTCATCTATAAAATGTTGCTTGTTAATTGTCATCTGTCAAAAGTACGCAGTTATTATCTATCAACTGTTATTCCCTCAACTAACAATTGACATACGTTATCTGTTAATTTTCAGCTGTCAATTTTCACCTATAAATTGTCGAAGAATGTAGGAGATAAATTGCTGTAAAATTATAAAAATTGAGAGATAAACTATCAAAGTAAACTTCTGGTAAGCTGTAAGGTAATTTGTTAGAAACTTCTAGAAAATTGGAAAAGTTTTACTATCTTCGACAAAAATTTTAGGAATGTGGGAGGGAAATTCCTTAAAAATTTTAAATTCTAATTGTTGAAAAATGAATTCCTAAGAAAATTTTTATAAAATCCGGAAAAGATTTTTTCTAAATTTTAAAAATCTGGAAGATTTAGAGTCCTCATAAAAATACAATAGAGAAATTGCTTGAATCAAATTTAAAAACCTAGAAAAAAAATTGCTGAAAATTTCTGCACATTTGGAAGATAAATTACATATTTTAGTATTATTACTAAAATGACATACGTTATCTGTCAATTTTAAGCTGTCAATTGTCACCTATAAATTGTCGATCCTCGTCATTTGTTGTTTGTCAACAGTCATCTATCATTTCTAAATTATTACCTTCCCATCTATCAATTATCAACTATTGGTTATCAATTGTCACCTATCAACTGCCAGCTGTCAGTTGTCTGTCAATTGTTACCTATCATTTACCAACTGACATAAGTCATCCGTTAACAATCAGATTTTAGTGGTCTATCAACCTATCTGAAAATTGTCGCCTATAAACCGCAATTGCCAATTGTTATCTGTTAACTGTCCATTCCTATAATATAGCAAAAAATGTAACTACACATGAGACTAATCAACTGTGATGAACTCATTACTACATCATCCTCCTGCTAAGAAGTAATGAAATTTACAAAACAACATTTATACCTTAAATTAACTAAATCATTACCATATTGATGATTGCGACCGTTAGTACGTGGTAATTCATAATGAATATATTTAATTAATTGCTCACTTAACCCGTGGTGAAACATATTTGAAAAATCTTGATTAGAAATTAAAAAAATATATTCTGTGAAACAAACCAAGTGTTTTTAATTTCTAATCAAGATTCATAATGAATACTGAATAAAACACTTACTATGTCTTGAACAACTATAATTATAGAAGTTTACTATGTTTTGAACCATTATAATTATGGTGGTTCAAAACATAGTAAGTGTTTGATTCAGTGTAAATTACCCTTTCTACCCTTTCTAAAACGTAAGCACGTAATCAACACAAAATAATTCACTTTGAATAAGAAAAAAAGTGGTGTCACAACTAAAACTGATAACTGAATCAGAATTTAAAAAAAAAATAAAAAAAAAGGCAAAAAATTAGGCACAAACTGATAGAAGAAGACAAGATGAATAAAAACAAAAAAGTCTCACTTACCCCTAGAACTGATCAAAATCTACAAAATCCTCTAACTGGATATGAATAACCAAAAATGGTAGTCAGGAGTTAAAAACTCAATTAGGATTTGGAACACCTTTTCAGGCCGATGGCCACTTGCTGAATGCGAATTTTTGCGACGTTGCGCTTTATAAGTAACCAACGTATCGATGATGGGTCACATTGATGTGTAATTTTTGATTTTGTCATTTAATCTTTAGTCTAGTGACGAAGAGAAGATAGTGATAAATCAAAATCTGATTAAAACGCGATGATCGGGATTCGTTTGGTTCACGCTTTCCGTAAAGATGAATACACGTACCTATTCATTTCAAAATTTGTGATTCGGTTTAAAACGATAAATTATCTATGACGACTAATAAATAATCGATAAATATTCGTAATAAAAGGTAGCGTTAACGTTTTGCAAAATGGATTGCATATCAAAAACTTTTAACGTTATTAAATCCAAATATGGAAGAAAAAATATTCAAAAATTCTAGTATAAAAAATCCAAGAATGTAGAAGATAAATAGCTGGAAAATAGTAATAATGTTTATTAGTGCTAATAGCTTACATAGATCCTATAGGTCCGTATAAAAAAATAAAAGAAAGTTCAAAGTAAACTTTTGGTAAACTGTAAAGTAATAGAAAATTGGAAAATTTTTACTCTCATCAAAGAAAAATTTAGAGATGTGGGGGGGAAATTCTTTGAAATTTTTTTAATTGTAATTGTTGAAAAATGTTAGAATTCTTAAAAATTTTTTTATAAAATCTGGAAAAGATTTTTCTAAATTTTAAATATTTGGAAAATTTAGAGTCCTCTAAAATACAATAAAAAAATTGCTTGAATAAAACTTAAAAATCTAGAAAATAAAAAAAATTGCTGAAAATTTCTGCACATTTGGAAGATAAATAAAATATTTTAGTAATCTAGAAGATAATTGTAAATTTTAGAACTCTATAATACTCTAAGAATCTAGTCAAAAGTTCTAAAATAATCTAAAATTTATGATGAAAACTTTAGGATACAGAAAGAGAAATTGTTATAAAAGCCCTAAATTTAGAAAATCAAAGTATTAGAAAATTCTAGAACTCTTAAATAAAAATTCTAGATATTTGAGACATCGATGGAAAATTCTTAAAATCTAGAAGATTTGTTAGGAAATTGCAGATAGAGAAAAAATGTAGAAATCTGAAGATAAATTGCTAGAAACTCTAAACATTTTTGGAAAATTCTATCGTTTGGAAGAGAAATTGCGGAAAAATTTTAAATATCTTGAACACAACTTGTTAAAAAAAAAATTAATTAATTTTTAAAATTAGCCGGCCCCGTTGGTACAGTGGTTAGCGCGCCGACTATAGTCGGAGGGGTCCTCGGTTCGAATCCGAGCTCGGTCATGGATGTTGTGATCGTCCCAACATTTTCAAATATATAATTTGATAAGTATTAAAAATCGGTCGTGTCTGAATAGCCAATTAGCTTAAGACAATTCCCTTTATCATTCACCACCCAAACCCGCAATTCCATCCAACACCCTTCCTTTAAAAATAATTTTTTTTTTGAATTCTTCGATTCTGAAGATCTGCTATACATGTCCTAGAAACTTTTCGAGAAAGCTTCTTTTGGGATGGAGTTCAAAAGCCTCGTCACGATTCGTTGGATATCAGGAATATCGACAAATCTCCTTCCTTTCCTTTCTCTCCCTTGTACAAGAAAAATATCTAAAAAAATCGAAAGAGAAATTATTGAAAAATTTTGGTACCATCAAAGAAAATTATTGGAATCTAAAAGCGAAATTGCTAAAAATTACAAGAATTCTGGAAGAATATTTATGTATATACAGGGTGTCTCACCGAAACCGCACATCAAAAGTTTATGGACTTCTAGTGAATGTATTTTTATGAAATTTTCATGGCTTATTTAATCAAGTGTGCTCTATTTAATTAAAATATTTTCAAGATTATAAGTGTGCTCTATATAATTAAAATATTTTCAAGATTATACGACTTCCGGTTATACCGGAAGTCAACACCAACTTCCATATTTCAAACGGAATACTATATTTTTTAATACGTATTTAGATTCTACATAAAATTCTGTGAAAAACATTATAAAGTAACATAACGCCCAAATTTAAGCGTTTTCGAGATAATTGATATTTTTAAAAATTTAGTGCTTTTTCAGAGTTCACCTTAAAAATACATATCTCCGACTAAAATAAAATTGAAGGATTGTAATTTTGGCTACACATAGTCAATACCTGACGGTATCCACTGATGAGTTATTTTTGAAAAAATAATATACAGGATGTTCAAAATTCCAAACGACATTTGGTCAAATTTAAAGCAATATATCTCGTTTTTCTTAAATGGAATACCCTGTATATTATTACATATTCGGACGCAGAATTGAATTGTGCTTTGATCTATACTAGAGTTCCTTATACCCACCTTCTTTACTTTTAAAGTTGTTAACATGTTTGTAAAAATATGTCAATATTCTGTGCAATAAGAAAACAATGGGTACGTAATTTATTAAGCGAGCCAAGAAAACAAAAAACAACTCCTGTTTATTTAAACAGTTTAACTGTCTTTGTGACATTTTACATAGATAGATAGAAGATTTTATTTTTGTTATTATTTAATAAAAATCTTAAAAAATAAATATTCAGTTCAATCAATCCACTTATTCTAGTAGTTCATACAATTAGTTCAAAATGGCCACTATTTTATTCTAAACACTTCAAAATTCTACGGATTGTTTCATTATTTGTGGCTTTACTGATTTCGTTGTGGTTTAATTTGCCAACATTTTGAATTGAGGTATAGGTTAAGACCTCGTATACCTTCACATAATTTTTTTTCGGGTAATTTATGGAAAAAAATAATTTTTGATTGATCTTCGCATGTTGTCATTTTTTTCGAAAATTTCACATGGCACCCCCTAAAAAAAATACGGCGTTGTACAGCCAAAACTCTAAATTTTTCATTGGTACAAAAAAAATTACACATTGCATAACAAAATTTCGGAGAAAAAAGGAATTTCATCGCAAATGTCGGGAAACGTTTTCCGTTCCAAAGTGTGCCATGAGAAAACAAAAGATTGGTAATTGTCAAAGTAAATTATTAGACGCCAGTAGCAGCCTTAAGTCATTTTTGATAAACGTTCTAAAAATTTTCCGAACTCAAGAGGAAATGGTTGACATGAAATTTATTCTTGGAGAATGTAACAAGAATTGTTTCTTGGCGTCACGAGCGTACGCTGCGAGATATCCGCACAGGGCACATCCAAATGAACGTGCGTTTCAAAAAGTGTTGGAGAGATTTACTACTACGGGAAGTGTGAAACGGCCAAGGAGAGTTAGAAAGAAGACAGTTTTTACCGAAAATAATTAACTGCAGGTTCTGGAGGCAGTTATTGAAGATCCTCATACCAGTATCCGTGATATTAGTAGGAATCACGATATTTCAACGCGATCCGTACATCGTGTTCTTCAAAAGTACAAATTCCGTCCATTTAAGATTCAACTGCACCAAGAATTGCAACCTCAAGATTTTCATGCGAGGCAAGATTTCTGCATGTGGGCTATCAACAAAATTGAGCAGGAGGAATCATTTCTTATGCGCGTATTATTTTTGATGAACCGACGTTCCATAGAAATGGGCATGTCAATCGCCACAACTCCCATTATTACGCTGATGAAAACCCACACGCCATGCGAATGATAAACCACCAGCAAAGATGGTCGCTGAATGTTTGGGGAGGCATACTTGGAGAACAACTTTTGGGTCCTTATTTCATCGAGGGGCACCTGAACGGCAACAGTTATTTGAGGTTCCTTCGCGACGACTTGGATGATCTCTTGGAAAATGTCCCTCTAACCGCTCTACGACAGATAGTTTCCAAGCACGATAAGGCTCCTGCACATAATAGCCGTGTCGTTCGGGAATTTCTCGATGAAACGTTTCCGGACTCCTGGATTGGTCGTGGGGGTCCTGTCAGGTGGCCGCCAAGATCACCAGACCTCACTCCCCTTGACTTCTTCCTTTGGGGCCATATCAAAGACGAGGTTTACAGGACAGTACTAACTACTGTCGAGGATATGAGGGAGAGAATCCGCGCGGCTTTCCCCGGTACATCACCAGAAGTCCTTAGGACAGTGTCTAGAGCCTGTGAGTCGAAGTTGCGGTTATGCCTCCAGTAGGAAGGTCGTCATTTCGAACATTTAGTTTAAGTTGTTAAATTTTCTTTATCTGCATTTTTCATATCATATTGAATAAATAGGTACATACTATTATGTTGACCGTATTTGTGTTTTTGTTTTCTCATGGCACACTTGGGAACGGAAAACGTTTCCCGACATTTGCGATGATATTCCTTTTTTCTCCGAAATATTGTTATGCAATGTGTATTTTTTTTGTACCAATGAAAAATTTAGAGTTTTGGCTGTACAACGCCGTAATTTTTTTAGGGGGGTGCCTTTTGAAATTTTCGAAAAAAATGACAACATGCGAAGATCAATCAAAAATAATTTTTTTTCCATAAATTACCCGAAAAAAAATTATGTGAAGGTATACGAGGTCTTAACCTGTACCTCAATTCAAAATTTAGGCGCCGGCGTCAATTAGTTTCTCTACAAAAAAATCTCAAAAATGGGGCGCAATTTTGAAAGAAGGGGTTATATCAGCGAAACCGCTAAAGTGAAGGGTATAACATGTTAGATAAAAAAATAAGTACTCTCCGAGCACTTTCCAAATCTGCAATAAAAAATAGGGCATTCCATTTAAAAAAAAACATAAGTTTGGTACGCCACTGGAGTACGGCACGCCACTGATGATTAGAAATATTTTTGAAACATTGCGACGGTAATTATGCACCACTTTGCTCTTAGATTTTTTTCGATAGCTTTTATCGTAAGGGAGCTATGGTCCGAGGCGTCTTAAGTGCCACACCCGGTATATCTGAAATTTTAAAATCGTCAAAAGTTATGCTATGAATCTACAACCTCTGACAATAAAGTTTGGTGAATAGTCCTGTAACATTAACTTAGATGAAATGGTAATGAAAGTTACCTTACTGTCTTTCGAAATAGTCACCTCCCATAACTAAGCACCGCTGAGATTTGCTATACATGTCCTGGAAACTTTTCAAGAAGGCTTCTTTTGGTATGGAGTTCAAAAGCCTCGTCGCGTTTCGTTGGATGTCAGGAATATCGTCAAATTTCTTTCATTTCCTTTCCTTCTCTCGTACAAGAAACATTTTCAAAAAAAAAATCGAAAGAGAAATTATTGAAAAATTTTGGTACCAACAAATAAAATTCTTAGAATTTAAAAGCGAAATTTGCTAAGAATTTCAAGAATATCTGTAAGAATATTTATGTATATATCTGAAATTCTAAAAATCTTCAAAGATTATGCTAAGAATCTACAACCTCTAACAATAGAGTTTGGTCCTGCAAAATTAACGTAGATGAAATATTAATGAAAGTTACCTTACTATCCTTTGAAATAGTCAGCTCCTATAACTATACACCGCTGAGATCTGCTATACATGTCCTGGAAACTTTTCAAGAAGACTTTTTTTGGAATGGAGTTTAAAAGCCTCGTCACGTTTCATTGGATGTCAAGAATATCGTCAAATCTATTTTTTTCCTTTCTTTCCCTTGAACAAAAAAAATTCTAAAAAATTCGAAAGATTTTTCAATAATTGAAAAATTCTGGTACCAACAAAAGAAAATTCTTGGAATTTAAAAGCAAAATTTGGTAAGAAATTCAAGAATTCTGAAAGAATATTTATGTATATTTCTTAAATTCTAAAATAATCAAAGATTATTCTAAGAATCTACAACCTCTCACAATAGAGTTTGGTGAATAGTCCTGTAACATTAACGTAGATGAAATGTTAACGAAAGTTACCTTACTGTCCTTCGAAATAGTCAACTCTTATAACTATGCACCGCTGAGATCTGCATTTCCTGAAAACATTTCAAGAAGGCTTCTTTTGGGATAGAGTTCAAAAGCTTCGTCACGTTTCTTTGGATGTCAGGAATATCGTCAAATCTTTTTCTTTCCTTTTCTTTCCCTTGTACAAAAATAAATTCTAAAAAAATCGAAATATAAATTATTTAAAAAATCTGGTACCAACAAAAGAAAATTCTTGGAATCTAAAAGTAAAATTGTTAAGAATTTCAACAATTCTGGAAGAATATATATTGGTAAGAAATTTAAGAATTCTGGATGTATATATTATTGTTACAGTTCGGGTTAAATCTTTAAATTTGCAAATTTTAATGTTTCTTAGGAGACCAAGTCGCATTGCTTTTCTTCAGGCGACAGAAAAGTGGGGTCGTTCTTTTTTGTTTTTTTTTGCTGAGAGGAGAGGATCCATCATGGAGACCCTTTTAGGATTCCTACCGACTAAAACCACTCCTCCTCGATCGCTGGTGTGATTAGTTCAGGACTAATAGGTCTTTTCTTGTAGGGATCTTAAGCGAAAAGATCGGTATGATTTGGGGGAATTTGATCTTCCTGTATGTCCCTCTCCTCGAAACGAGCAACATCACCGATTGGTTACGATGGCTTTAGGCTTTGGGGGGCTTTTTGTTTACCAGTTACAATCATACGTGGCCTTCAATGTTTGATATCTGCAGTGCCATCTTATTTCGCAAATGTTATTCCAGAGGACTTTATTGCAGTACGCTATTTATACCTGTAGTATTGGCGGTTGAAGTTTTCGGGCGTGTGTGCGGCTTCTCTTAATTGGATTAACAGGGATTTCGTTGGTGTTACCTATGGAGATTAAAATGGGTGGTGCGGGTAATGCATAAAGTAGATTTAAATATGGAAAGTAATCGTTGGGCGTCGTCGCTATTGTTGAGATTATCGATGTTTTTCTATTTCGATTGCCCTCTTTGTAAAATGGTCTAATGCTGCGATGGAAGTCGTGTAGTCGGTATTTATCTTGTATCCTGTGGATTTTGATTGTTTGGCCAGAAATGAGGAAGGTATATTTTTTTAGATGGTTCTGAATTGTTACATTCATGCACCTGCCCAATTTAATTTTGTTATAGTCGCCACATGGGAGTTTGTACACTCCTTGATTTTCAAGGTGAATTTTGACAAATTGAGGAATTATCCAAGATCAATGATATAAATTACTAGACTAAAACTTTAATATAGTAGTAAATATATGAAATTTAAATAAATACAAAATTCAAAAATATTACCTTTAAATACAAACATTTATTTTTTTTAAGAATATCAACAATATATATTAATAAAATTTGTAACGTTTAATAAAACTATTGACCTCTGGGAATGTGAGGTTTGCACTATCATCAGTCTTTACGATTATCCTTGAATTTTTAGAATATAATACATCCCTTATTTATAGGTTCACTTTTTTGAGAAACGGTCCTCTTCTGCTGAAAAAGATATTAAAGGTTAGAATTTTTTTACAATAAAATATCTGTCTGTATCTTTATATTCTTATAAATATTAATCATAGATATACTAGACACTTTTAAACCAGTGATTTAAACTTAAGAATTTTACCTTAATCAGAAGAGTTAAAAAGATTTTGGTGATTTTTTTAAACGGCCGCAAATATTATCTTCATTAATTACCATTAGCATCTGACTTGAAATTATTCAAGGATTTTTAAACAAATTGGGAATTGAAGCAGCATTAAAATTAATAAATATTTGTGGCACTAAAAATTACTTTATAATTCTAGTTGAAACTTGTTAATGTAGAATCATTCTGTTAAACAGGCGAATTTTAAGACTTCTGGTAAATAATAGCGTTCATAGATATTAGTGCGAATTACAAGGAATTTAAAAAGGCCATCAACTACAAAGAAAATATTAATAAAACTATTTAAATGATTAATTATTCATGGTAAAAGAGATCGCCCTTTTTTAGTATTAATAAGTGGGGGTGTTCAGGACCATATTGAAATCATTGTAAAATTTAAAAAAAAGGAAAAACCATTTTTGCTTTCGAAATGCTTAATGGCCACAAAGTGTTACTAAAGTATGCCAATTTTAGTGGCGCAAAAATCCCAAATGTATTACTATATAAACAGGGTTTCCCGTTAATGTGGGAAAATGGCTGCACCATAGATTCCTGGGTCAAAATATGATGATTATATTATGGTAGTTATTAAAATCGAATAAAGCGTTCAATTGTTATAAACAAAAAAAGTATGTTTATTTGAACTGTGAAGACAAATTCTGGCTTAACCGTAAACTTTTGAATATAGATATGTTGTGTTAAATCATCATATTTTGGTCCCAGGAATCTGTAGTCCAGCCATTTCCCCTTATTAATGTGACACCCTGTACAGGGTGATTCATTAAGGGTGGCCACTGGCCGTATCTGGGAAACCGTATATCCTAGAATTTGGGGAAAAAAATTCTAATGACATAATCGGCCAAAAGAAGATGCGTTAAAATATTTTTAAATGCGCAGCTTTCCGCTAGGTGGCGCATTTTATCATTTGCATAATTAATTTGCGTTTTTTACAAAATATTACCGCTATTGAAAATTATCAAAATTAGAAACTACTGTACTTGGTTGACAATTTTTGCTTAAGTCATTTTTTCCTATCACCTACAGTTAAGTAGTGGGGGAAGTATACTTTTGTTTACAGAAAATGGTCTGTAACTTCCGTATACCTTAACCGATTTTCACAAGCTTAGGCTCAATGGAAAGAGTATTAGAAGTTGATTACAAAAATAAATAACATTAACACATTTAATCTATCCGCTGGCAACTAGAGGGCGTTATGTAACACTTAACTCTATTTATGTATTTTTCTCAGAAATATCAAATGGAATGATATAACTCGAAGCAGCTTACAAAAAAGAAAATGAAATTACATATTGTTTCGTCAAAACCGCAAACTGATATCTCTTGTCATTCCAAAGATATTTAGATTTTTTACATTTTCGTTGTTGTTTTTCGTTGTTTTCGAAGTGTTGGTTCACCCAGTAAGTTGTAAGTGAAAACATACTGCTACAGTTCCATTTCAAAAAAATATCAAGTTAAATCGAATGGCACAATATTTATTAACATAATTAATGAAAAAAAAAATACAAAAAACTAAAATTGATAATTGCACCTATTACTTAGTTATTTTAGGTACTCAAAATGTTTCCCATCATTTGCTATGCACAAATTCAGTCTTTCTATAGTGGAATTGACACTGGCCTCAATTTCAGCACCAGAAATACCTCTTACTGCTTGCCGAATCCTTTCTTTCATACCCTCACGTGTAGTTGGACGTGTTTTAAAAACCAAATCTTTAATTCTACCCCATAAAAAGAAATCTAAAACCGTAAGATCTGGTGACCTTGCTGGCCATGGAAAAATACTTCCACTTCCAATCCATTTATTTGAAAATACAATATCTAAATAATTTCGGACAGCTGCGGCAAAATGTGCTGGGCAACCATCTTGTTGATACCACATGTCTAATCTGTTACGAATTGGAACGTCTTCTAGGAGGATGGGCAAATCGTTAGTTAAAAAATTTAAGTACCTTTGGCCCATTAATTTTTCTTCAAAGAAAAAAGGTCCTATTATCTTCCTATTTAAAATACCACACCACATATTTATGCTCCAGCGATTTTGGTAATTGACTTCCCTCTGCCAGTGTGGATTTGTTTCTGACCAGTAGTGACTATTGTGCAAGTTAATTTTACCAGAGCTTGAAAATGTAGCCTCATCCGTCCATAATATTACAGATAGAAATTGTTGATTATCATTTAACATTCCTTTTAACCAGTTGCAATAATCTAGTCGTCGATCAAAATCTATGTCTTTTAACTCTTGATGTAAAACAACATGGTAAGGATGCATTTCATGTTCTCTTAGTATTCTATTCACCAAAGAATAATTTAATTCTAGATCTCTTGCAATTTCCCTAATAAATACTTGCACGTGGTTCAGCGTTAACGTATGCCAAGACGTTAATAACGTTTTCTTCATTTAGTCTTCTACGTACCCTATTTCTTACCGAAACAGGTTGAACATTGCCAGTTTTTCGTAATCGTTCTGCCAGTCTTTTAAAAACTTTTCTTGAATGACGCCGTCTTTCAGGGAATCGTAACCCATATTCTCTTTCAGCAATAACTGCATTTTGTAGACTTTCAAAATACACTGCTAGCATATCATATGCTTCTTCATTTGAAAAATAAAGCATTATAATAAAGTGATTTTTCAAACGTTCAAATTAACTTTGACAGCAACAACAAATTATAAATAAACAATCACAAAACAGAAAGGTCATTTCCAAAGGTGACTTGATTACTTTTACAACGTCGCCCAGGAAAATAGTTTGACATACTCATAATGTTACAGCTTATCCATATAAAACCATTGAAGAAATTTTAAGGAATCTAGGATAAAATTTCACTCTATAAGGACTGAATTTGTGTAGGTACAGCAAATAAGGGGAAATATTTTGAGTTTCTAAAATAAGTAGATAATGGGTGCTTTTAGAAATTTTAGCGTTTTGTAAATTTCTGTTATGGGTAATAAGTTTTATTATTTTTCATTAATTATGCTAATAAATATTGTTGTCATTTTTTTTACATGACATTTTTTCTAAAAGTAACTTTAGCCATATATTTTCATTTACACCTTACAGGGTGAACCAACACTTCGAAAACAACGAAAAACAACAAAGAAAATTTAAAAAATCTAAATATCTTTAGAATGACAAGAGATATCAGTTTGCGGTTTTGACGAAACAATATGTAATTTCATTTTCTTTTTTGTAAGCTGCTTCGAGTTATATCATTCCATTTGATATTTCTGAGAAAAATACATAAATAGGGTTAAGTGTTACATAACGCCCTCTAGTTGCCAGCGCATAGACTAAATGTGTTAATGTTATTTATTTTTGTAATCAACTTCTAATACTCTTTCCATTGAGCCTAAGCTTGTGAAAATCGGTTAAGGTATACGGAAGTTACAGACCATTTTCTGTAAACAAAAGTATACTTCCCCCACCACTTAACTGTAGGTGATAGAAAAAAATGACTTAAGCAAAAATTGTAAACCAAGTACAGTAGTTTCTAATTTTGATAATTTTCAATAGCCTTAATGCGGTAATATTTTGTAAAAAACGCAAATTAATTATGTAAATGATAAAATGCGCCACCTAGCGAAAAGCTAAGCATTTAAAAATGTTTTTTCGCATTTTCTTTTGGCCGATTATGTGATGAGAATTTTTTCCCCCAAATTCTAGGATATACGGTTTCTGAGATAAGGCCGGTGGCCACCCTTAATGAATCACCCTGTATATACTAAGATATGTAAAACCACTTATTGTGAGCTCTTTAATATGTCTGATTTCGAACTATTGTCTACTTTTATGGGTCATTCACCGACAAAATTATAGAGTTCCAGATGATGTTCATCAGACATCTGAAAGTGCTACAATGTTTACTCCTTATAACAGTCGGTAAATTCAAGAAGAGGGCATTATGGCATAGCTTTACTGACGAGTTGTGATACAGCGAAACACGTGTTTGAACATTTCCATGACGTAACTTCTGTGACGCGTTAAAAAATGTCTACTTATGGTTAAAACAATTTACTTACAAAATCATTAACTTTAATTTAATAAACGAACAGTGTTTTTTTGAACTCGTCCATGGCGATCTTTCTCTTCTGAATACGCCTGCGGCGGCGTTCTCTATGTTTCCTCAGCAAACACTCAGCCACACGACTGAAGCAACCCCGGCATTTTGGGCAGAACTGTTTGGTTTCCGGAACGACAGACTCCTTCGCCTCCACAAACGTCACCCTTCCGCCACCATCCTCCTCCTTTAATAAATTATAAGTAAGTAAATACAATAAAACGAATAAATAATAAATAAAATTAGGCAACATCTCGAAAGGAGCTGAAATTTTAGTAAAATTAAGGATAAAAAAGTAAAAATACCATATGAATTCTTAAGGAATAAATAAACTTTTGTACGATGAATTAAATTCTCACTTAACTCGTGGTGAAACATTTTTATGTTAATTAGATTATTTAAAACACTTGGTTTTGTCTCCCTATTTCAAAAATAGTGAAAATAAGCAAGTGTTTTAATTAAACTTTTGTATTTGTTCTCACATCAATAATTTAAAAAAAAAACTTACTGAAGAGTTTTTAAATATGGTTATCATGTCGCTATAGGGTGGCTTCTTTTCGCTGGGGTTCTGGTTAGCAGTTATTCCGCTGGTGGTTGCTTTGCTTTCTGTAAATAACATCATATTAAAAAGGCAATAATTAAACAGTCCGTTGTGTACATATTTAAAAATAATAAAAACTTACTATATGATGAATTAATTTCTCAATTAACCTGTGGAGAAACATTTTTGTATTAATTTGATTGCTAAATTATGATTACACTTGCTATAACAAGTGAAAAGTGTTTTAATTCAGCAATCAAATTATTAAAAACTTAATTGGTTTATTGAAATCATTACTCGATATTTTATTGGTATTATAATTTACTTCGTTCATCAACAACAAATAATTACACTGAATTCGCAACCATTCTCTTTAACAAATAACTATTTTGTCTGCTGTTACATGCATCACATGCACATTTGTTGTTGAAACACGTCTGATTTCAGTTGATGTACATGGTGAACAATCTTTGAATATCTCAAGTAAATTATGATACTAATAAATAATTGCCCGATGAGCAAAATAAAATCACAATACAAAATTTCTAAAATAGATGGCAATAAAAGTTTATATAAGAAATAAAACATACCCATTTTTAAAGTAACGATTCCTGCTGCTGATTCCCTTTTAAATTCAACGTGCGTAACTTTTATTACGCACTAATTATAATGTTAATAACATTCAACATTCACTCTAACCACAATAAAACTGACAGGTGTAAACAAATTCAAACGTTCAAATTTTTTCATGCATACCAACCTAAATTCCTCCATTGTTAACAACATAAATATAACTAATGTTTCCAATAATACATTTATTATTGATTTAAATTAGTAATTAATATCTTTATTTTAGTTAATTTTAATTACAACGTAATAATTATGTTTATTATTTAACGCTATGGGGTTAAAAATGGAGGTGTTTAACATTGACAGTAGCGCCGTTTACGTAACTAATTACATTGTCCGGAGTGGCGCCATCTCGTAGACCGTTACGGCATTGCGTTGTTTATGCATTATTCAATAAGAAAGGAATATAACTGTGTTTTTAATTAATTTAATTTTAATGTGCTAACTTATTTGCTGATTTCTTCTCTTCAGTTTATGTAATTGACAGCGGATTTGCAATTCCCACTGTAAGTTCCAAAAGACAGATTGATTTTAATAATTGGTATCCAATTACATTATCAGATGTTTTTGAAGATCTTACGAAACTAAATAACAGCATTAAGTCTGGGCAGGATGGTATTCCACCTGTGTTTTTAAAAAGTTGTGTTTATTCATTGGCCAAACCAATTTATTTATTGTTTTAAAACTCTTTGACTACTGGGCAATTTCCTGCTATGTGGAAAAGTAGTTTTATTACTCCTCTTTACAAAGCAGGAGATAGAGGAGATGTAAAAAACTATCGGGGAGTATCGTCGCAGTCATCAATTCCTAAATTATTAGATTCATTTGTTACATCTCAACTAATTTTTGCTACTAAAAAGGTCATCATCGATGAGCCACATGGATTTTGTCAGGGCAAATCAACAATTACTAGTTTGTTAACTTTCCAAGTTTCTGTACTTGTGCTCAAGTGGATACGATATATACAGACTTCTCTAAGGCATTTGACCATGTTAATCACAGAATCCTTCTTAGTAAACTCCACTCATTAGGAATGGGCTCTGCAATTGTTAAGTGGTTTGAAAATTAATTATTAGATCGGATTCAATATGTTAAACTCAATAACTGTGTTTCAAAAGCTATTCATGCGAAATCTGGGGTACCACAAGGATCACATTGTGGACCGATACTGTTCCTCATTTTCATGAATGATCTAATAGACTCCATCACTTATTCCCAAGTTTTATTGTTTGCTGATGACCTCAAAATATATAAAGCCATTACAAGTAAATCTGATATTGAAAAGCTTCAGTTAGACTTTGTAGCTATTCACCTATGGTGCGTGTCAAATTGTTTGAATTTTAACGTGGACAAATGTTACCACATGATTTTTGGTAACAAACATCAAATTTTAAATAAATAAATAAATAAATCCACTAATTGTATGAGTTGAGGTTGTCCACAAAAATTCGTTTAATAGTTTTACGAAATAGTATATTAAAAGGAAACATTACAAGTGTAGTGTTTACGCGACTATTATTATGTATCTTCTCTTTTGCATTCCTACGCCGAGTCCGCTCCCGTCGAAAGCGCCCTCTTCCCTTCTTAGAAAACACGCACTCGCCCTCCGCTTAGAGCCGTACTAAGTTACGCGCGGCCCAAACAGTTGTTCTTTTAAAATGCAACACTCTTCATTTTGAAAAGAGTTTCTCCCTTCTCACGTTAAACACTCTATATGGTGAAAAGGGTGAAGATGATAGTTTTTCCTCAAACAGTAATTAACTATTAAGTCTTAACTCTTCATCGTAAAAATTCAAAAAATCTTTCATATCGTTCTTCTCATAATTTAAAACTCTCCATAATGAGAAGAGTGAGGATGATAGTTTTACCTCAAACAGTAGTTAACTATCGAGCTTCGCTCTTCGCATAATTTAACACCCTAAATTGTGAGGAAGTAAGGTTAATAGTTTCTCCTCAGATTTCTCATGATTCAACACATTTCATTTTGAGAAGAGTTATCCTCTTCTTGTATTAAACACTCTCTATGATGGAAAGGGTGATTAACTATTATCAATTATCAAACAGTAATTAACTATTGAGTTTCTCTCTTCTCATGATTTAACAATCTTCGTTGTGAGAAGAGTGAGGATGACAGTTCTACCTCAAACAGTAGTTAACTATCGAGCTTCGCTCTTCTCATAATTCTGCACTCTTCATTGTGAGGAAGTGAGGATAATACTTTCTCCTCAAATTTCTCATGACTCAACACTATCAATTTTGAGAAAAGTTATCCTTTTCTCATGTTAAACACTGTCTATGGTGAAAAAAGTGAGGACAATAGTTTTTCCTTAAATAGTAGTTAATCATTCAGTTTCGCCCATCTAATGATTGTTTTTCCTATAACAGTAGTCAACTATAGAGCTTCTCTCTCTTATAATAATAATAATTATTATTATTATTATGATTAATACTCTCCATGGTGAGAAGAGTGAGGATGATAGTTCTACCTCAAACAGTAGTTAACTATCGAGCTTCGCTCTTCTCATAATTTAACACTCTCTATTGTGAGGAAGTGAGGATAATAAAATTCTTATTATTCAACACTCTTCATTTTGAGAAGATTATTCTCTTCTCACGTTAAACACTTTCTATGGTGAAAAGGGTGAGGATTATGGTTTTTCAATGAATATGAGAAACGCAAAGACGATGATAGTTTTTCCTAAAACAGTAGTAAATTATCGAGATTCTATCTTCTAATGATTTAGTGCACTTTATGGTGAGAAGCTTGAAGTTGATAGTTTCTCTTCAAACAGTAGGTAATTACTATTGTTGGTTTGAGTTTACGTGAAGTGTTTTGTAAATGAAAATAACACACACAGTTTATTCCTTACTTCACAAATGAAGTAAGGAATAAACTGTGTGTTATTTTCATCAGTGGGTAATTATCGAGCTTCGCTCTTCTCGTAATTCAACACTCAACTAGAAGTCTAGTTCTACAAGTTCTTACTAAACTGCATCGAAACTATAGTCACAAAGGAGGAATAAAGTGTGTGATGTAAACAAAATTTACTTGCGTACAAGATATCAAATATTATAAAAGACAAAAAAGCTAATCGATACTTGTTCTGCTACTCTCTTGATGGAACCAAATTTTCAAATTAGGAGAAGTAAAACTCTT
Source organism: Ontholestes murinus (assembly GCA_963969525.1). Lineage (NCBI taxonomy): Eukaryota > Metazoa > Arthropoda > Insecta > Coleoptera > Staphylinidae > Ontholestes > Ontholestes murinus. Next base: position 41,457,221 of record OZ018399.1, on the reverse strand, counting down.
GTTATGTTCCATTTCTATATTTTCAGATAACTGACACGTGTTTCGGTCCTTGTGGATTATTATCAATTTAGTATTAACTTTGATAATGATCCGCAAGGACCGAAACACGTGTCAGTTATCTGAAAATAAATAAATGGAACATAACAAGAGTTTTACTTCTCCTAATTTGACAAAAAAGCTTTCAAATGAACTAACAATTCAATTATCGAGCTTTGCTCTTTTAATATTTTAAAACTCTCTCCAGTGAGAAGAGTGAGGATGATAGTTCTACCTTAAACAGTAGCTAACTATGGAGCTTTGCTCTTCTCATAATTCAACATCCTCCATTGTGAGGAAGTGAGGATAAAAGTTTCTCCTCAAGATTCTCATGATTCAACACTCTTTATTTTGAGAAGAGTTATTCTCTTCTCATGTTAAACACTCTACGGTGAGGATGGTGTTTTTTCCTCAAACAGCGGTTAACCATTGAGTTTCACTCTTTTCATGATTCAATTCAATGATTATGAGAAACGTGAAGATGATGATAGTCTTTCCTAAAACAGTAAACTATTGAGCTTCTCTATTCTTATGATTGAATACTCTCCATGATAGGAAGAGTGATGTTGATTGAGTTTCTCTTCAAACAAAAGCTGATTATCGAGCTTCGCTCTTCTCGTAAATTAACACTCAACTAGAAGTTCTAGCTCTTCTCATGATTCAATTCAATTATTATGAGACACGTGAAGATGTTGATGGTTTTTCCTAAAACAGTAGTAAACAATTAAGCTTCTCTCTTCTTATGATTAAGTACTCTCCATGGTGAGAAGGTTGAGGTTGATAGTTTCTTTTCAAACAGTAGCTGATTATCAACTAGAAGTTTTAGCTAAATTGTATCGAAACTATAGTTACAAAGGAGGAATAAAATGTGTAATATAAATAAAGTTTACTTGAGTAGAAGATATCAAGTATTATAAAAGACAAAAAAGCTTTCAAATGAATTAACCATTTAACTATCGAACTTTGCTTCATAATTTAAAACTTTCCACAGTGAAAAGAAGATAGTTCTTCCTTAACAGTAGCTAACTATCGAGCTTCGCTCTTCTCATAATTCAACACTCTTCATTGTGAGGAAGTGAGGATAATAGTTTCTCCTCAAAATTCTCACGAATACACATTCTTGGTTTTGAGAAGAGTTATTCTCTTCTCATATTAAACACTCTATGATGAAACGTGTGAGGATGATGGTTTTTCCTCAAACAGTGGTTAACCATTGAATTTCGCTCTTCTCATGATTAAAATCAATGATTATGAGAAATGATGATGATGATGTTTTTTTCTAAAACAGTAGTAAACAATTAAGCTTCTCTCTTTTTATGATTTAGTACTCTCCATAGTGAGAAGATTGAGGTTGATAGTTTCTTTTCAAACAGTAGCTGATTATCAACTAGAAGTTTTAGCTAAATTGTATAGAAACTATAGTTACAAAGGAGGAATAAAATGTGTGATATAAATAAAGCTTACTTGAGTACAAGATATCAAGTATTATAAAAGACAAAAAAGCGTTCAAATGAATTAACCATTCAACTATCGAGCTTTGCTCTTTTCGTAATTTAAAACTCTCCACAGTGAGAAGATTATAGTTCTACCTCAAACAGTAGCTAACTATCGAGCTTCGCTCTTCTCATAATTCAACACTCTTCATTGTGAGGAAGTGAGGATAATAGTTTCTCCTCAATATTCTCACGATTAAATATTTTTGGTTTTGAGAAGAGTTATTCTCTTCTCATGTTAAACACTATATATGGTGAAAAGGGTGAGGATGATGGTTTTTCCTCATACAGTGGTTAACCATTGAATTTCGCTCTTCTCATGATTAAAATCAATGATTATGAGAAACGTGAAGATGATGATGGTTTTTCCTAAAACAGTAGTAAACAATTAAGCTTCTCTCTTCTTATGATTTAGTACTCTCCATGGTGAGAAGATTTAGGTTGATAGTTTCTTTTCAAACAGTAGCTGATTATTGAGCTTCTCTCTTCTCGTAAATTAACCCTCTACTGGAAGTCTAGAACTAGAAGTTCTAGCTAAACTGTATCGAAACTATAGTCACAAAGAAGGAATAAAGTAATAAAACAAGATATCAAGTATTATTAATAAAGAAAATAGTTTTTAATTGAACTAATAATTCAATTATTGAGCTTTGCTCTTTTCATAATTTAAAACTCCACAGTGAGAAGAATGTGGGTAATAGTTCTACCTCAAACAGAAGCTAACTATCGAGCTTCGCTCTTCTCATAATCCAACATTCTTCATTTTGAAAAAGTGTGGATAATAGTTTCTCCTCAAAATTCTCATGATTCAATACTCTTTACTTTGAGAAGATTATCCTCTTCTCACGTTAAACGCTCTCTATGGTGAAAAGGGTGAGGATGATGTTTTTTCCTGAAACAGTGGTTAACCATTAAATTTCGCTCTTCTCATGATTCAGTTCAATGATTATGAGAAACGTGAAGATGATGATGGTTTTTCCTAAAACAGAAGTAAACAATTAAGATTCTCTCTTCTTATGATTAAGTACTCTCCATGGTGAGAAGGTTGAGGTTGATAGTTTTTCTTCAAACAGTAGCTAATTATCGAGCTTCGCTCTTCTCGTAAATCAATACACAACTAAAAGTTAAGTTCAAAAGTTATAGCTTAACTGTATCAAAAATATACTCATAAAAAAGGAATAAAGTGTGTGATGTAAATAAAGTTTACTTATCTACAAGATATTAAGTATTATAAAGAGAGAAAATAGCTTTCAAATGAACTTAACCGTTTAACTATCGAACTATGCTCTTCTAATAATTTCAAACTCTTTACACTCTCCATTGTGAGGAAGTGAGGATAATAGTTTATCATCAAATTTCTCATGATTAACTCATGTTAAACACTGGTGAAAATGACGAGGATGAGAGCTTTTTCTCGAACAGTGGTTAACCATTGAGTTTCGCTCTTTTCGTGATTCAATTCAATGATTATTAGAAACGTGAAGATGATGGTAGTTTTTCCCAAAACAGTTAACTGTCGAGCTTCTCTCTTATTATGATTAAGTACTCTCCATGGGGAGAAGATTGAGGTTGTGAGTTTCTCTTCAAACAGTAGCTAATTATCGAGCTTTGCTCTTCTCATAATTTAACACTCTCCATTGTGAGGAAGTAAGGATAATAGTTTCTCCTCAAATTCCTCATGATTTGACACTCTTCATTTTGAGAAGAGTTATTCTCTATGGTGGAAAGGGTTAGGATGATGGTTTTTCCTTAAACGGTGGTTAACCATTGAGTTTCGTTCTTCTTATGATTCAATACAATGATTATGAGAAACGTGAAGATGATGATAGTTGTACCTAAAACAGTAGTAAATTATCGAGTTTCTCTCTTCTTACGATTTAGTACTCTCCATGGTGAAAAGATTGAGGTTGATAGTTTCTCTTCAAACAGAAGCTAATTATCGAGCTTCACTCTTCTCGCAAATCAACACTTAACTAGAAATCAAGTTCAAAAGTTATAGCTTAACTGTATCGAAACTATAGTCACAAAGAAGGAATGCAGTTTGTGATGTAAACAAAGTTTACGTGTGTGCAAGATATCAAATATTACAAAAGAGAGACAAAAGAGCTTACAAATAAACTAATCGTTCAACTATCGAGCTTTGCTCTTTTCATAATTTAAAACTTTCCATAGTGAGAAGAGTGAGGATGACAGTTTCACCTCAAATATTAGCTAACTATCGAGCTTCAATCTTCTTATAATTTAACACTCTCCATTGTGATGATAATAGTTTCTCCTCAAATGTCTCTTCATTTTGAGAAGAGTTATCGTCTTCTCATGTTAAACACTCTCTATGGTGGAAAGGGTGAGGATGAGTTTTTCCTCAAACAGTGGTTAATCATTGAGTTTCGCTCTTCTCATGATTCGACACTTTTCATTGTGAGAAACGTGAAGATGATAGTTTTTCCTAAAACAGTAGTTAACTATCGAGCTTCGCTCTTCTCGTGTGAGAAAAGTAAGAATGATATTTTTTGCTAAAGCTTCTCATGATCGAACAGTCTTCATTGTGATAAAAGTTTCTCTCTTCACATATTTGAATACTATGACGAGAAGGTGAAGGTGATAGTATTTCTTCTTTCATCTAAGAGGAGCGAAGCTCGATAATTAGCTATTGTAATTATCAAGCTTCGCTCCTCTTAGATTTCAACACTCTCCATCGTAAAAAAAGTAGGGATAGTAGTTTCTTCTTAAAATTCAACACTCTTCATTTTGAAAAGAATTTCTCTCTTCTCATGTTAAACACTTTCTCTAGTGGAAAGGGTGGGGAAAATAGTTTTTCCCAAAATTATCGAGTTACTATTTTCTCATGATTTAACACTCTCTATGGTGAGAAGACTGAGGTTGATAGTTTCTTTTCAAACAGTATATACGTTTGTTCAAGATGTCAAATATTACAAAGAGACAAAAAAGCTTTCAAATGAACTAATTGTTCAACTAACGATAATTGAACACTCTCTAGATTTAGCTCAAACAGTAGCTAACTATCGAGCTTCGCTCTTCTCATAATTCACTCTCCATTGTAAGAAAAGTCAGGATAATAGTTTATCCTTAAATTTCTCATGATCTCAACAATCTGTACGGTGGAAAGGGTGAGGATGAGGTTTTTCCTCAAACAGTAGTTAAAAATTCAGTTTCGCTCTTCTCATTATTCAATTCAATGATTATGGGAAATGTGAAGATGATAGTTTTTCCTAAAACAGTAGTTAACTATCGAGCTTCGCTCTTCTCGTGTGAGAAAAGTAAGAATGATATTTTTTGCTAAAGCTTCTCATGATCGAACAGTCTTCATTGTGATAAAAGTTTCTCTCTTCACATATTTGAATACTATGACGAGAAGGTGAAGGTGATAGTATTTCTTCTTTCATCTAAGAGGAGCGAAGCTCGATAATTAGCTATTGTAATTATCAAGCTTCGCTCCTCTTAGATTTCAACACTCTCCATCGTAAAAAAAGTAGGGATAGTAGTTTCTTCTTAAAATTCAACACTCTTCATTTTGAAAAGAATTTCTCTCTTCTCATGTTAAACACTTTCTCTAGTGGAAAGGGTGGGGAAAATAGTTTTTCCCAAAATTATCGAGTTACTATTTTCTCATGATTTAACACTCTCTATGGTGAGAAGACTGAGGTTGATAGTTTCTTTTCAAACAGTATATACGTTTGTTCAAGATGTCAAATATTACAAAGAGACAAAAAAGCTTTCAAATGAACTAATTGTTCAACTAACGATAATTGAACACTCTCTAGATTTAGCTCAAACAGTAGCTAACTATCGAGCTTCGCTCTTCTCATAATTCACTCTCCATTGTAAGAAAAGTCAGGATAATAGTTTATCCTTAAATTTCTCATGATCTCAACAATCTGTACGGTGGAAAGGGTGAGGATGAGGTTTTTCCTCAAACAGTAGTTAAAAATTCAGTTTCGCTCTTCTCATTATTCAATTCAATGATTATGGGAAATGTGAAGATGATAGTTTTTCCTAAAACAGTAGTTAACTATCGAGCTTCGCTCTTCTCGTGTGAGAAAAGTAAGAATGATAATTTTTGCTAAAGCTTCTCATGATCGAACACTCTTCATTATGAGAAGAGTTTCTCTCTACACATATTGGAATACGCTGGCGAGAAGAGTGAGGGTGATAGTATTTCCTCGAACAAAAGCTAATTACCGAGCTTAGCTCTTCTTAGAATTCAACACTCTCCATTGTGAAAAGAGTTTCTCTCTTCTCATGTTAAACACTTTCTCTAGTGGAAAGGATGGGGATAATAGTTTTTCCTCGAATAATCGAGCTACTATTTTCTCATGATTTAACACTCTCTATGGTGAAAAAACTGAGGATGATAGCTTATCTTCAAACAGTATGTACTTTTAATAATAATAATAATAATAATAATAATGTTTATTGGTGCACATAACAGCGTTTTATCTTTTGTAGAAGATATCAAATATTAGAAAGAGGCACAAAGCTTTGAAATGAACTAATCGTTCGACTAACGAGCATTGCTCATAATTGAACACTCTCTAGTTTTACCTCAAACAGTAGCTAACTATCGAGCTTCGCCCTTCTCATAATTTAACACTCCATTGTGAGAAAAGTGAGGATAATTAAATTTCTCATGATTGAACACTCTTCATTTCTCATGTTAAACTCTCTCTATGGTGGAAAGGGTTTTTCCTCAAACAGTGGTTAACCATTCAGTTTCGCTCTTCTAGTGATACAATTCAATGATTATGAGAAACGTGAAGATGATGATAGTTTTTCCTAAACCAGCAGTTAACTATCGAGCTGCGCTCTTCTCATATGAGGAAAATGAGGATGATAATTTTTGCTAAGACGTCTCATGATTGAACACTCTTCATTGTGAGAATAGTTTCTTTCTTCTCATATTTGAATACTCTGACGAGAAGAGTGGGGGTGATAGTATTTCCTCAGACAATAGTTAATTATCATTTAACATTGTTCATTTTGAAAGGAGTTTCTCTCTTCTCATGTTAAAAACTCTCTGTGGTGGGAAGGGTGGTGATTATAGTTGTTCCCCGGGCTTCTCTCGTCTTATGATTTAATACTATTCATGGTGAGAAGAATGCGTATGATAGTTTTTCCTTTAACACTAGTTAACTATCAAGCTTTCCTTTTCTCATTCCTCTATGATGAGAAGAATGAAGACGATAGTTTTTCTCGAACAGTAGCTAACTATCGAGCTTCGCTCTTCTCATAATATAACACTCTCCATTGTGAGAAGAGTGAGGATGATAATTTTTCTTCAGACAGTAGATAACTTCGTTAAATTCGTTCTTCTCATGATTTAACACTCACCATGGTGAGAAGTGTGCGGATGATAGTATTTCCTCAATCCTCAATTTTTGACGTGTGTAAACATTGTATGTAATAGCACAAATAAAGTATTATTATTATTATTATTAATCAGTAGTTAATTACCGAGCTTCACTCTTCACATGATTCCATACTCTTAATTGTGAGAAATGTTGGAATGTAGTTTTTCTCAAACAGTAGTTAACTACCGATCTTCTCCCTCCTTATGATTTAATACTACCCATGGTGAGAAGAATGCGCTTGACAGATTTTCCTTAAACAGTAATTAACTATTAAGCATTCCTCTTCTCATTATTTAACGCCCTCTATGTTAAGAAGAATGAATACGATAGTTTTTTCTCAAACTAACTAACTATCGAGCTTCGCTCTTCTCATAATTTAATACTCTTCATTGTGAGAAGAGTGAGGATGATAATTTTTCTTCAGACAGTAGATGACTATCGAACTTCGTTCTTCTCATGACTTAACACTCACCATGGTGAGAAGTGTGTGGATGGTAGTTTTTCCTCAATCAGTAGTTAATTATCGAGCTTCACTTTTCGTATGATTCCATACTCTTTATTGTGAGAAATGTTGGAATGATAGTTTCCCTCAAATAGTAGTTAACTACCGACCTTCTCCCTTCTTATGATTTAATACTATCCATGGTGAGAAGAATGAGCATGATAGTTTTTCCTCAAGCAGCAGTTAACTATCAAGCTTTCCTCTTCTCATGATTTAACACCCTCTATGTTGAGAAGAATGAGTACGATTGTTTTTTCACAAACAGTAGCTAACTATCGAGCTTCGCTCTTCTCATAATATAACACTCTCCATTGTGAGAAGAGCGAGAATGATAATTTTTCTACAGATAGTAGCTAACTATCGAACTTCGTTCTTCTCATGATTTAACACTCACTATGGTGATAAGTGTGTGGATGGTAGTTTTTCCTTAATCAGTAGTTAATTACCGAGCTTCACTCTTCACATGATTCCATACTCTTTACTGTGAGAAAGGTTGGAATGATAGTTTCCCTTAAACAGTAGTTAACTATTGAGCTTCCCTCTTCTTATGATTTAATACTATCCATGGTGAGAAGATTGCGCATGATAGTTCTTCTTTAATAGCGAGAAGAATGAGGACGTTAGTTTTTTCTCAAACAGTAGCTAACTATCGAGCTTCGCTCTTCTCATAATTTAACACTCTAAATTGTGAGAAGAATAAGGATGATAGCAGCTAACTATCGAACGTCGCTCTTCTCATGATTTAACACTATCCATGGTGAGAAGACTCAAACAGTTAACCATGAGGCTTCTCTCTTCTAACGAATAAACACTTTTTATAGCAACTGTATTCATTTTTTTCTTATTCGTAAAACTTTGACATAAATTTTAAAGTTGGTATTTGTATTACAAATTTTTTTACTCAGAATTTCAATTGTTTTTTTATTAAATTCCAACGGTTTTAAGCAAATTTTAAAGCATTTTTTGGGTTCTTAAGAAAGTGTTCAATTGTTTTTAGCTAAAACTATTCAAATTCTTAACTATTTTTTGGGGTCTTAAGGAAATGTTTAATTGTTTTTTAGGTAGAATTTCAAATTCTAAACTATTTGTCGGGTTTTTAAGAAATGTTTAATTGTTTTTATGTAAAATTTCGACTATTCAAGTTCTAAACTGTTTTTTTAAATATTTTTTAAACATTTTTTCACAAAGCTTTTAACTGTTTTAAGATAATTTCAAACTATACTTTTTAAGGTAAATTTTCAACTGTTTTAATATCCTTTTAATATAAAGATTTTAGCTGTTTTATGCAAATTTATATCTTATTTTATTGATTACCACGTAGTAACGGTCGCAACCATTCTCTTTATCTTGTTTTATAGTTTTTAACTATTTTTTTCTCAATAAACTTCGAATTCTATGAATTAAATAAAGAATAAATAGGTGTAGATATATCATAGAAATTAATTTATCATAATATATAATAGTTACGACCGTTACAAGATGGTAGTTAATAAAATAAACACAAAACGATGATGTAACCACTAAAATTTTAGTGATTCCAAAATAGTGTTTTTATTTAGTGTGCAAAACAAATCAATTGACTCATAAAATTATTTTTTTTAAACAACCACTGAAAGTAAATAATTAGGATTTATTTATTTTTTATTTATTTATTTATTTATTCATTTATTCATTTATTTATTTATTTATTTAACGATGATTAATGATTTATTATGCCCAGTTTCGCTTTACTAGAATTAGAATAATGAATCTTGGAGGAGAAAATGTTTATAACTTAAAAAATAATTTTTATAAGTTAAATAAGTAATTGTGGATTTTGATAATTCAAAATAAATAAAACAATTAACTTTGTCGGTATCACTTCTTTAAAAAATTAATTGTTTTATTTATTTTTATAATTTAGGTTTAAATTACTGATTCATCTAAATTGTTTCATACAAATTTAATAAAAAATATAAATTACAATCAAGTATACACACGACTAAATCTTCAATATACAAATGTGTTCCTTAAGAATTCATCCCTTTTCATCTGGGCCTGCATCCTGCGCATACGACTACGTCTGGTAAAGCTCCTCTGGATCTTATAGCTAACATGCTTGAAGAACGTCTTGATGAAGCTCCAACGGCTCTCCCTTTTAGGAACATCGCCTTTCTTCCTCTCCGCCTTTTGATAATTCTTCATTCTGGCCTTCACAAATATACACACCGCCATTAGTACATCCGAATAATATCTGAGATGGAAGTTCTTACCTTATTTCCTTCCATGGCGACACTAATAGCGATGTTACCTCAAGTGAGCTCGCTGGTAAAATGGTCAAGCGAATCACACAACAAAGCAAACAACATTTTTGTTTTGAATCACTTATAAACAAACACCTAATAATTCCAGGTATGATTAATAAGGCCCGTGTGTTGTTGTTAAGATAAGGCGCTTGAGGATTTCTTGTTTATGTTTCTCGCGATAATAGAAACTAGACGATGTAGAGCTTAGCGCGAAAGTAATTATAGGCCATAAACATTATTACTTATGCAAGGGTGCTTTTTTATTTCACACCTGAAGATAGAAATCAAATGAAATAATTAACACATTATTGCATAAGCGATCACAAAATTTACAACATATGTATATACAGGGTTTATTCATAAAGTTTCAATTCAAGACTGATTGTTTTCAGGTTACAGGTTACAGCTTTTTTATCTCTTAAAAGAAATAAAATGAAATAATAAAGCCATTATTGAGGTGACATTTTTTGGTTAAACGTTGCATAAGCGATCACAAATTTTACATGTGTTTGATATACAGGGTTTATTCAAAAAGTTTCAAGACTGATTGTTTTCTGAGAGGTAGTGGGGTTTGTTAGCTACAGATTACGTGTTACAGATTTTTTATTTTACATCTAAGGATAGAAATAAAATTAAATAATAAAGACATTGTTGAGGTGACATTTTTTTTTGAACATTGCATAAGCGATCAAAAAATTTTCAACATATGTCTGGTATACAGGGTTAATTCAAAAAGTTTTGAGACTGAAGCACAAGATGTTGATATGCAAAGATCGGTAGTGGGGTGCGTACGTGTCATTTACACTCCTCAAAAACTGATGAGAAAAGTGTGTTATCAAAATTCTAACGGATGAACAGAAGGCCTGACTGTTTGAGAAGAAATGTTTCAGCATTTTCAAGATTATCACATTTTTTTGAACAAATTGGTTACTGGTGATAAGTCGTGGGTATACAAGAACGATTCAGAAACGTCAATATGTAGAGTAGCATACCTTCTCATCCCCGAAGCCCAAGAAAGCTCGAATGAGCCAGTCACACGTGAAAATTATGCTTATTGTTTTCGAAAAACACTTCAGGTAAACACAAACCATCAATAGTGACCTATTGTTTTTTTTGATTCACCGAGTTTGTTTCTGCCAGCTAGTTTGACGCTGGTGTGCGCTATGAAGGTATACTCAGTGAACTAATGCACAGTGCCCTCAATATAGTGGAGAAATGGTGTACAGACAACGCTCTCTCGGCAAATCCAACCAAGACGGAGCTGATGCTGTTCAGCAACAAAAAGAAACCTGACAGAATGAAATTTCCTAGGATATTCAACACTACACTAACTTTGTCTCCACAGGCAAAGTATCTGGGGGTTATTCTAGATCCTAAACTGAACTGGAGTAATCATCTTCAATCCAAGGTACAGAAGGTGAGCGTGGCGTTCTGCAAGTGTTGGGAAATCATAGGGACTATCACCCAGAATCACCATATGGCTGCAACCGTCGTTGTAAGACAGGCCCTAACATATGCACCAGTTCTATGATTGTCCTAGGGTTAAATTTAAAACAGCAACAAGTAAGCTACAACACATTCAACGTCTAGCACGTATAGGAATTACTGGCAACATGCGTTATTGTCTCTTCCTTCCTTTGATTTATATATACAGGCGAAAAGGAAAGAAAGTTTCTTAATCAACAAAAGCTTTAGAAAATGACTACCTCTAGCTAGGACGCAATAATCCAATCTTCTCCTCATTGACCAACGAACTTTTTCAAAAACACCAGGGTCGTTTCTTACTGTGTTATACCCAGCAAGCCTTTCAGATTCTTCACTGGTGTAAACTAATGACTTTAGATAGCTCCATAGAAAATAATCCAGGGGATTTAAGTCAGATAATCGAGAAGGCCATGATTGAGATATGCCTGGACCAATCCAGTGAAATAGCAGGAGCAGTTGTATGGTGGCCTAGGGTTAAACTTAAAACTACAACAAGTAAGCTATGTTACAGCACATTCAATGTCTAGCACCATGCGCACTACACCGACGTCTGCAATAGAAGCGTTATTGCCTCTTCCTCTCCTAGATGTATACATACAGGAGATGGCCCTACAGCGACAACGACCTGTAGTGTCCAAATGCAGACCGGACTAGGTATGGGGCAATCCTTGAAAGGGTGACTCAGAAGGACTCTCTTCTAAGGAAGTGTCAGGACCGTCTTACTTCGAACTACCTATTGGAAAGACACTACATATCACAAAACTCTAAGACTCCTGATTCACGCATGAAAAAAAACAAGAAAGAAACAGGCGCAGGCATATATTGTGCCGAACTGAATCTGGAACTAAAAATACCCTTGGAGACACACTCTATGATCATCCAGGCGGAACTCACAGGGTTACTTGTTAGTGCCCAAAAAATAACTGAACTGGGGACAAAAAGAGAAAACATCTGCATCCACACAGACAGTAAAATCAGTTTTGTTATCTTAGCACATCCCAAGGTCTCGTCAAGACTGGCAAATGAATGTGTGGAACTTGAGACGACATCTGTAGATAACAAAATTGCCTTATCTTCGGTCAAGGCACACTCAAACACGAGAGGAAATGTTAGGGCGGATGCTCTAGCAAAAGGGGGAGCATCTTTGAAAACCGACAAGAGGCCTGTGCCCATATTCAAAAGCAATATCTCAAACATACTGCAAGACTCTAGCAGAACAAAAAGTAAGGTGAAAGAACATCTCCACTTGTGTTCATTCCAGAAACACAATATGCTAAAGTTGCCCAATATTGTGTCAATCTATTCGGTCCAAACCTAAAACCTCTGACTGGTATCTTAACTGGACACTGTCAATTAGAAGGTTAATAACATAAAAATGTTTCACTCTGGGTTAAGGGAGGATTTAATTCATTCGACACTGTCAGTTAAAGAAACATCTATATATATATATATATATATATATATATATATATATATCTAACATATCATGTGCTACTGTCCCGGTCTGTAAATATTAAGGAAGATTCTGCTGGAGACATCATTGCCAAACCCGGCCGACTTGGGAGGCCTGTTTTGAAGCAAAATCTTCAACGTTATCAATAGAGTAGAGTGGCTGGAGTGTTAGTCTTCTCATCACTGAAGGTATATAATGGGTCCCAATCAGAGGACTACATAGTGTGACTTCGTCGCCCTCCCATTTATTCATATCCGTATCCGCGCCACCATTTGAAGGGTACACCCCGTTCTGTTTACAATGACAGTAGTAGAGGGGATTAGCCGATTCCAGCGCCTCCACACGCTCCACACCTTCCACACGACCTACGGCGCCACCTAGTGTCAAAAGCGGAACTATATGTAGAAATCTGCTAGTGGTCCAGCGCCACCTAGTGTCAAAAAGCGGAACTATATGTAGAAATCTGCACGTCCTCCACACTCTACACGTCCTACAGCGCTACCTAGTGTCAAAAAGCGGAACTATATGTAGAAATCTACTTGTAGTTCCGCTTTTTGACCTCCAAACTCCACACGTCCTACAGCGCCACCTAGTGTCAAAAAGCGGAATTATATGTAGAAATCTGCACGTCCTCCACACTCCACACGTCCTACAGCGCGACCTAGTGTCAAAAAGCGGAACTATATGTAGGACGTGTGGAGTGTGGAGGATGTGCAGATTTCTACATATAGTTACGCTTTTTGACACTAGGTGGCGCTGTAGGGCGTGTGGAGTGTGGAGGACATGCAGATTTCTACATATAGTTCCTAGGTGGTACTGGACCACGTGCAGATTCCTACATATAGTTCGGCTTTTTGACACTAGGTGGCGCTGTAGGTCGTGTGGAGGGTGTGGAGTGGGTGGAGCGTGTGGAGGCGCTGGAATCGGCTAATCCCCTATACTGACAGTGCACCCTCTAACACGACCGTAGTTTTGGCTAAATTTAACCTGTCAATACTGCCGCAAGCCACTTATAGCCCCAACACCTTAGATGTACTGGCTTAAATGAAGTGGATATATCATTTTTGAATAAAAATGATGTGAAATGGACTTGCCAACGTTGCGTGGGAAATATTTCACCCGTTCCACCCGTTGTTCCCGTTACCTTAGAGGCTATTAACAAGTTGATGGCAGAGCAATTTATAATATTTAGAGAGGAAATTAAAACCACAATTTTAAAAAGATTTGAGAATTTAGAATCCCGTATTTCAGAACTGGAAAAGACATGTTTTAATTATCGCACTGATATCGATGAAGTTAAGACACTACTTGACGGTAGTACTAAAATTGGCATCACGGAGAATATGTTTAATGAATTAGAGGAAAGATTATCTAGAAAACAAAATGTTATTTTATTCAATGTACCTGAATCTTCTTCACCCAATCTGCCGGAAAAAATTAACCGTGATTCATTGCATGTTCAAAAAATATTAGAAGCACGTAACGTAGATATTAAACCAACTAAACTGGTAAGATTAGGCAGAAAATCTATATCTAATAATAATAGACCAATCAAAATTATCTTAAAATCCGAGTATGATGCTAAAATTATATTAAAAAGTAACGCATCCGATCCTGATATAAAAACCACTTTCGAAATGATTTCACCAAACAACAAATGGATCATATTAAATCGATTAAGCGCCAATTTCAATCCCGCAAATCAAATGGTGAACTTAACATAAGTTTAAAATACCACAATGGCATTCCTCAAATAGTTACAAATATTGGTAACACAGAAAAGTCTCATTCAAAAAACTAAGTATATACTTTCAGAATTGTGGTGGAATACGTACTAAACTAAAGCAATTAATGTTATCTGTTACCGTAAATAATTATAACATTATATTTTTATGTGAAACTTGGCTGTATGATAACTTACAAGATAATTCACTTCAATTGGATAACTATAATCTTTACAGAACTAATCGTACTGTGGATGGTAATAAAATGGGGGGCGGCTTACTTATCGCTGTTAATAAAAAAATTAATTCTAAGATTATATGTAAAAATAATAATATTGAGCATCTGTTTGTTGCCATATCCATAGGCAATATTAATTATGTAATTGGTGTTGTTTATATACCCCCGAATTCAGCGAATGAACTCTACAATTTGCATTGCCAAACAATTGAAGATCTGTACAATCGTTTTTTCGATTGTGAATTTCTCATCTGTGGAGATTATAATTTGCCATCTTTGAAGTGGAATCAATTGGGATTGATTAAAGATTCACTTACTGCATCAAATATTAATGGTAATACGATATTCAATTGCTATTCATTTGCAAACATGCACCAAGTGAATAATATTCCTAATAAGAGAAATGTTTTTCTTGATCTCTTCTTCACAAATAATAACAATATGTATGTCTCTATTTCGGATGGTTTACTATTACCTGAAAGTATCCATCATTCTGCATATACCATCACTTGGCCCTTAAAGGATGTGTCTAAGTTACTAACTTATAAAAAAATATTATTGTATCGTTTGGCTGATTATGTGGGACTAAATAATTACTTCCATTCTATCGATTGGGATGCTGTTTTTAAGGATACTGATATTGACGAAATGACTGAAAGATTATATAGTATTGTATTTAAAGGAATTGAATCATTTGTTCCTGTGAAATATGTTTCCTCGAAAAAGATTATTCTTTCCCGCGATGGATGTCTAAAGATCTGAAAACTTTAATTGGACGGAAGAAGAAAGCACATGCGGCATTTAAAAGAAGCGGACATTTGGACGATTATAATAAATTTTCATCCTTACGTGAACAGTGCAAGGTATTATCACGATCCCTCTTTCTTTTGGAAATACGCTAATAATTTTAAGGAGAAGAATACAATTCCTGATAGTATGCAGCACTTGAATGAAGAAGCTAATAATGGTCAAGAGATTGTGGATTTAATGGCGGATTATTTTTCAACAGTATACGTACCCTCTACGCATCGAGATGGGATTTTCGAACTAGGATATACTTCCATAGTGAACGATACGTTATATATCTCTATTCAAGACGTTTTTAGAGAAATTGAACTTTTAAAGGATAGCGTTTCTGCCGGACCAGATGAGATACCTAGCTTTTTCTTGAAAAGATGTATATATTCATTATGTAAGCCAATTTATGAAATATTCCATAAATCATTGACTTCGGGAATTTTTCCAAATAAATGGAAAACTAGTTATATTGCACCAATTTTCAAATCTGGTGATAGACATTTAATTTGTAACTATCGTTCTGTCTGCATACAATCTGCAATTCCAAAATTATTACACAAATTAGTTTCTATTCAGCTAAGATGGATATGTAAAAATATTATTTCTGCTCATCAGCATGGATTTGTTCAAAAGAAATCTACAATAACTAATCTGTTGGAGTACAGACAGTTTCTGTCGAATGCCTTGGAGAATAACAAACAGATCGATGTCATATATACTGACTTCTCTAAGGCATTTGACAGAGTCAGTCATGATATCTTATTATTAAAGTTGTATCAAATGGGCTTTAGTAAACTGACAGTAAGTTGGTTGAAGTCCTTTCTAATGAATCGGTTTCAGTTAATGAGAGTGGGAAACTTTTTGTCTAAACCTATAAATGTCACCTCAGGGGTCCCTCAAGGTTCCCACTGCAGCCCAATATTATTTATTTTATTTGTTAACGATATTCAAGATATTTTTTCGCAATGTGAAATGTTGATGTATGCAGATGACCTTAAGATTTTTAAAATCATTTCTGATAGAAACGACTGCCAGATCCTTCAAACTAATTTGGAAAAATTAAATGATTGGTGTAATTGTAATAAACTTTATTTAAACACAGCTAAATGTATGTCCATGACTTTTTACAGGGGTAAAAATGAAATTGATTATAATTATACTTTAAATAATAAGAGTTTAAATAAAGTTAACGAGGTCAAGGACTTAGGTGTAACTTTTGATTCAAAGCTATCGTTTGAGTCACACATCACAACCATTTGTAGTGAAGCTTTAAGAATGTGGGGTTTTGTTTCTCATGTATGTAAAGATTTGAACACGAAGTGTGTTAAAACTTTGTTTTGTTCGTTCGTCCGTAGTAGATTGGAGTATGGATCTGTTGTGTGGTCACCCTACACACAATATAATATAAACCGGATTGAGGCTGTTCAGAACAAATTTTTAAGACATATCGAATATAAACTGGGAAAGGCACATGTCCAAGGAAATTACTCCACGATATTGTCTGAACTAAAACTACATAGTTTGCAAAATCGGCGATTTTTGGCAGACCTTTCTTTTTATCATAGTCTAATTAATGGTGTTATTGAGAGTGTCTGGTTGTTACAGGAATTGCATTTTCGAACACTAAGAAAATATTCTAGTAGATCGAAGGATTTTTTTTCACTCCCCGCGTTTATAGAACAAATTTTGGCTCAAATAATCCTACTAATCGCTTTATGTTGTTTGCAAACACCCTTAATAATTCGTCCTGGTTTGATTTATTCAATTCCTCTGTATCAACTTTTAAATCTAATCTTAGACGTAATATTTCACATAATTGATATATATGTATATATATATTTTTGTTAAGAATATCATAAATTATCAGCAAGTATATATTTTGTATGGTTAAATATTAAATTGTGTATATGCGCCTCTAGAAAGTATTTAATTTTGGTTTTATGTAATGCCCCTAGAATGTATTTAATTTTCTTCTATGTAATGTTTTAAATGGAGTTTCCGTAATAAATTATTATTATTATTATTATTATTATTATAACCTTGCTCCCAGCGACAACTTTTTGTTCAAGAAAGACCAGAAGGAAAGGCGACACGATTCCGGTGTCGCCTTTCCTGCTGGTCTTTTTTTATTATAACAAAAACAATACTTACAACAGATAAAACCACATAAATAAAAAATATTCTAAAAAAATACAATATTATCAAAGCTAATTGAAACAAATAAACTTACATTTTTAACTGAATATTTTTAAAATACAATCAAAGTTTAGAAAATTATATTTAAAACATCAATGAAGGAATTGACTTAATGTATACAAAAATTCATAAAAATGGAATACGTTTAGTACTATCTATATAAAGAATTGGTTTATTTCTCCTAATAACTAAACTAAAGGAAACTAAGTACATTTTTTTAAATTCAATCAACAATTATAACCGACAACCGGCTTAAAATATACAAAAATCCATAAAAATAATATGTCTGAAATTATCTATAGAAACAATTGTGTTTTCTTCCTAATAACAAAACTAAAATAACCTAAGTTTGAACTGAATATTTTTATAATACAAACATGAATAAATTCTAATATACCAAAATCCATAAAAAAAGAAATGTCATTTTAATTATCTATAGAAACGATTGCTATGTTTCTCCGTTTCTCCTAATAACAAAACTAAAAGAAAATGAGTTGGATGTGATTTTTTTTAAATGCAATCAACGTTTCAATCAATGGAGGAATTGACGTTAAATATACAAAAATCCATAAAATGAGAATAGGTAAACTAAAAGAATAAAAAACTAAAAAAATCTAAACTAAATCTAACTATACATTTCTTCGCCTGAAGAAGCCACAGTGTGGCGAAACAATTGTAGCGTCTTACAATATATTTTTGAAAGTAATTATATAGTTTTATTCATAGTGAAGATGAACTTTCAACATTTATCAGCCTCATCAATCAATTATTTAAATCTAACTAAACATTTTTAACATGTAATCAACGTTTAAAAAATTTAATTAAAGAAAATGGAGAAATTAACTTAAAGTATAGAAAAATCCATTAAAAATAATACCTTTATAGAAACAATTGCTTTTTTCTTTCTTATAACGAAACTAATTGAATTGAGTTTTTGTGTTAATTGTATTATCATCTTAATTTGTTACTTAGTGCATTAATAATTGTTAATACACTTGCATTATTGAGATTATATTTTACACGTATACTATGGTAAAAGAGAACTTCTGGCTTTTCTCAGCAAAAAATGAAGCAAGTCGTGTTTGACACCATTGTCTGAATTGAATTGTTTAGCATTCAAAAAGTAATTGATGAGGCTAATAAATGTTGAAAGTTCATCTTCACTTTAAAGTATTCAAAAAGTTTTGATCAAATGGATGGTCCAACAAATCCCATGCAAGTTCCAGTAACTTCTAACGGGTCACTAAAGTAGTGCGTGGTCTCGCGTTGTCATGATCTAACACAACACCTTTACGATTTGCTAATTCTGGCCACTTTTCGGTGACAGCTTCATTCAATTTGTCCAATTGGCGAAAGTACACAGCCCTATATATGGTTTGGTTCTGTGGTAGCAGCTCAAAGTACACGACGCCTTTGGAATACCGCCAAATTGAGAGCATAAGCATCTTTTGATGGATATTTGTTTTCGAAATGGTTTTAGATTGTTCACTGGGCTTGCACCATGATCGTTTTCACACGACCGTTTTCAAGAGCTTGTCGCAGGCGATTAAGCGCTTTGGTTAATTAATTTCTTTGAGTTCATGTGGAACCCAAATATTGAGTTACATATCCCAGCTTGTGCAAAGTAGTGAAGAAATAGAATAGAAGTATTATTTTTAGTTCAGTTTTAATCTCTAATTGTATTTAAAAAAAAAACAATATTCGCACTTAAAACATTTGCATTTCCACTAAATCTAAAAATACATATCCTATTTATATTATTGTATTCTAAACAGAATCTCAGCTGATTATCATCCTTAATCATTTCCAATTATTCGATAGGCTTAGACAAAAAAATTAAGAAAGGTCCGATCACTTATTCATAGATAAGTGAATCTAATCAGGAAACGTATACAAAATAGCAAAAGAAAGGGAAAAATATAGATAATATATGATAACAACCATTCCCTCTCTACACCGTATTGACCATTAATACAACAGTGTTTACCAACGGAAACAAACCGTAACACCACAACAATAAAGAACTTAATTTATCCTTACAAATTTTTACTTTTTTTACAAAATATTGGGTAAGTATTACACCGAGAAAGGAATTCAAAACACTTACCAAAATCTTAAGCGAAGCCATGAAGAATGTTAGAGTGTTCGGGCGCTGGCTGTATTGATTTAGTTCCCAGATTAGTCATTAGTAATTGAATAAGTAAATTCAGCATTAATCGCTCGCAATTTTATATTTCGTATTTGATAAGGATTTGCGTGCATTGTTTTTTCGATTAATCGTGTAGCCGAGAGTTGGTATTTTTAAGATTACGCAGACAATGGGAATTAGAGAACGATATTTCGTTTTATATATGCACACAGTGCAGATGAAAATATGAAAAGAAATTGTAATTTTTTAGCTATAATTATTGAAAATGATGGTAGCGATCGTTACTATGTTGTAGTTCACTTTAAAGGGTAAATGAAAATAATTTTTATGCATAAATAATAGTAATAAAAACTTAAAAATTATTTTAAAGGTAAATACCTTTTATAATTATTGATTTGATTATTTGATTGAGAAGGAGAATTTGTTTAGATATTTTTAATAATAAAAACTCGGTTAAATTCCGTGTCCGAAATGTACATCTAGTGCTTAAATAAAAACAGCGAAGAAATGAATTTAACCGCGTTATTATTATTAATATAATCTTCGCATAACTCAAGACACATACATATTAGATATTTTTACACTGAAAGGGACGTAGTGATTTTGGAACCTACCGTAATTTTGTTGGAAACAATTTTTAAGCCAATAACAATTGAGTTTTTTTGTTTCAAGGTTTTCCAAGATGTTAACAATGTGGTTCAAATTTACAACCTCTATCTCTTTCCTCCTGATAAACAGCGTCCTCAAGAAGACCCTGCCGTTATTCTGCGAGGTTCTGCGCTGCTCCACATTTTACCCTTGTATATTCGAGTTTCTATGGGTCTGGTCTTGAGCGTGACATTCTGAAGAGTTCGAAAAGAAAATTAAAACGGTAGTATAAATAGTGTCCTCATGATGACCTTAGGGGTCCTTGTACATTCGAGCTTCTGATTTTGATGATAATGTCCCCCGAGTAGCTCAAAGAGGCAGCGTCCTGCCGCAACGCTTGTATTTCCTGCTTTTGTGAATCATCTCTGTTAATTAGAGTTTCTATCGGCTTGATCTTAAGGATTACCTCCTATAATAAACAACGTCTAGCGGTCAACGTGAAGCTAGCTATTTTAATGGCGCCTATGCTGCTGCGGCACGCTTATCTTACCTAACTTTGTATATTATTCTCTTACATTCCATCTCTCAATGACGTGATCTCAAAGGTGGCTCCTGATGAATTCAATTAGACAGCGTCCTCAATAAGATTCTTCCAAACTAAATGAAGTAGCTCTTCATCCCTGTTAAATGGAGCTTCTATGGGCTTGGTTTACAGGGTAGCCTCTTAAAGAGTTCAAAAAGATAATTCAAAAAGAGGATAAACAATGTCTTCAAGAAGACCCTAGCAGTCAAAGTGAAGTAACTATTGTGAGGGCGCCTGTGCTGCTGCTCGCTTATTTTATCTGACTGTGTATTATTCTCTTACATTCCATCTCTCAACAGCGTGGTCTCAAAGGTGCCTCCTAATAAGTTCAATAAGACAGCGTCCTCAAGAAGATTCTTCTAAACGAAGTAATGTGGCTCTTCATCTCTGTTAAATAGAGCTTCTGTCGGCTTGGTTTCGATGGTAACTTCTAAAGAGTACAAAAAGATAATTAAAAAAGAGGATAAGAAGACCTTAGCGGTCAACGTGAAACAGCTATTCTAAGGGCGGCACACAGTGTGCCAAATCCGAGCGCGAGCGCCTGGGGGGGTTTTGAAGAAAAAAAATTAAATTGAAAATTTCGAAAAAAAAAACATATCCACTCGATTGTAGATACATGAAACCCTTTAGATCTTGCATATTTATATTTTTTAACCCTCTATATTATTCGCAATTAACGCTTAAACTTGATCGATTTAGAAAACAACGATTTTACGGCATTTCACGCGCGATGTTAAATAATTTATTACATAGGTTATAGATGTACTATCAATATAATATTATATACAATTGTTTATAACATAATACTGTACGCTATGGTTGAAAAAACATGTCTCTAAATGTTATAGAATAAAAGTTAAACAATTTTGAATATGAATAATATTTTAAATACAAATTTTAACTTTAGATAGAGTTATATAAAAAATTCAAACTCGATGAGGTTTGGCAGTATCACCAAAAATTAGTTCAATATTTTCTCTAACTGCCCTCAAAATTTCGTATCTCCACTCCTGCATATTTTTGGTCTTTTTGATTTTTATATTCGGCGCTACCTATAAAAATTATATATCGCGGAGTCGAGCGCACTATTTTCAAGCAGCACGCATAAACATGAAATAAAAACGCACTTAAAACTCACTTGTAAATATTGAAAAAAAATAGGGCAGTTACAGAAAACCCAGACAAATGTTTCTATGATAGTTTCAATCCTCATAATTTGCGATTTTCTGCAAAAAAAATATATTAATCAGAATAATTATAAAATTTGTCTGATATTGTAGAACGAAATTATTTATTTTGTAATGTCTGATTTACTTACTTATTTAAAATGGAAAATTGTTAGTATCATCATCAGTCAATTCGTAGTCAGTGCCATTTGTGTCCATTTCACAAATAATAAAAATTTTAGCGTCTGTAGGTAGTTGTTTTTTATAAAATTAATTTTACATCGCGTCTCAAACACGATATGACACTGAAGAGGAAGAAACTGATAAGGATACTTAATTGTTTATAACATAATACTGCATATTATAAGTAAAAAATCAAGTTTCTAAATAATTCGGAACGAAAGTTTAAATTTTTGAACATGAATAATATTTTAAATATAAATTTTAATTTTAGAAATTGTTATATAAAAAGTGTCAATTCGATGAAGTCTAAAAATATCACCAAAAATATTACTTTAATGTTTTCTCTAACTACCCTTAAAAGCTCGTATCTCCACCGGTGCATATTTGGGGTCTTTTTAATTTTTTTATTCGGCCTATAAAAATTGGGTCGAGGGAAACCGTGCTTAAATTTAGAAATTGTTATATAAAAAAAGTCAATTCGATGAGGTCTAGAAATATGACCAAAAATTACTCAAAGGTTTTCTTTAACTACCCTTAAAAGTTCATATCTCCACCTGTGCATATTTAGCCTCCTTTTAATTTTTTTTTCGGCGCAACCTATAAAAATTGAGTCGAGCGAAACTGTGTTCAACTTTAGAAATTGTTATATAAAAAATGTTAATTCGATGAGGTCTAGAAATATCACTTAAAATTACTTAAAGGTTTTCTTTAACTACCCTTAAAAGTTAGTATCTCCACCTGTGCATATTTAGGATCTTTTTAATTTTTTTATTCGGCGCTACCTATAAAAATTGGGTCAAGCGAAACCGTGTTCAACTTTAGAAATTGTTATATAAAAAATGTCAATTCAATGAGGTCTAGAAATATCACCAAAAATTACTTAAAGGTTTTCTTTAACTACCCTTAAAAGTTCGTATCTCCACCTGTGCATATTTAGGGTCTTTTTAATTTCTTTATTCGACGCTACCTATAAAAATTAGGTCGAGCGAAACCTTGTTTAACTTTAGAAATTGTTATATAAAAATTGTCAATTCGATGAGGTCTAGAAATATCACCAAAAATTATGTTGAGGTTTTCTTTAACTACCCTTAAAATTTCGTATCTCCTAAGGTGCACATTTGGGGTCTTTTTATTTTTTTTGTTCGGCGCCAACGTAGAAATCACAATGCTTGCTGTTAAAAATTACTTTAAGGTTTTCTTTAACTACCCCTAAAGTTTCGTATCTCCATAGGTGCATATTTGGGGTCTTTTTAATTTTTTTGATTCGGCGCCACCAAATAAAATTGGTGCGCTCGACCCAATTTTATTTGGTGGCGCCGAATCAAAAAAATTAAAAAGACCCCAAATATGCACCTATGGAGATACGAAACTTTAGGGGTAGTTAAAGAAAACCTTAAAGTAATTTTTGGTGATATTTCTAGACCTCATTGAATTGACATTTTTTATATAACAATTTCTAAAGTTGAACACGGTTTCGCTTGACACAATTTTTATAGGTAGCGCCGAATAAAAAAATTAAAAAGATCCTAAATATGCACAGATGGAGATACGAACTTTTAAGGGTAGTTAAAGAAGATCTTTAAGTAATTTCTAGTGATATTTCTAGACCTCATCGAATTGAAATTTTTTATATAACAATTTCTAAAGTTGAACACGGTTTCGCTCGACCCAATTTTTATAGGTAGCGCCGAATAAAAAAATTAAAAGGAGCCTAAATATGCACAGGTGGAGATATGAACTTTTAAGGATAGTTAAAGAAAACCTTTAAGTAATTTTTGGTGATATTTCTAGACCTCATTGAATTGACATTTTTTATATAACAATTTCTAAATTTAAGCACGGTTTCCCTCGACCCAATTTTTATAGGCCGAATAAAAAAATTAAAAAGACCCCAAATATGCACCGGTGGAGATACGAGCTTTTAAGGGTAGTTAGAGAAAACATTAAAGTAATTTTTGGTGATATTTTTAGACCTCATCGTATTGACACTTTGTATATAACAATTTCTAAAATTAAAATTTATATTTAAAATATTATTCATGTTCAAAAATTTGAACTTTCGTTCCAAATTATTTAGAAACTTGATTTTTTACTTATAATATACAGTATTATGTTATAAACAATTAAGTATCCTTATCAGTTTCTTCCTCTTCAGTGTCATATCGTGTTTGAGAAGCGATGTAAAATTAATTTTATAAAAAAAAACTACTTACAGACGCTAAAATTTTTATTATTTGTGAAATGGACACAAATGGCACTGACTACGAATTGACTGATGATGATACTAACAATTTTCCATTTTAAATAAGTAATTAAATCAGACATTACAAAATAAATAATTTCGTTCTACAATATCAGACAAATTTTATAAATATTCTGATTAATATTCTTTTTTCCAGAAAATCGGAAATTATGAGGATTAACACTGTCATAGAAATATTTGTCTGGGTTTTCTGTAACAGCCCTATTTTTTTGAATATTTACAAGTGCGTTTTAAGTGCGTTTTTATTTTATGTTTATGCGTGCTGCTTGAAAATAGTGCGCTCGACTCCGCGATACTGCATACGGGTTCGCTCGACCCAATTTTGATAGGTAGCGCCGAATATAAAAATCAAAAAGACCAAAAATATGCAGGAGTGGAGATACGAAATTTTGAGGGCAGTTAGAGAAAAGATTGAACTAATTTTTGGTGATACTCCCAAACCTCATAAAGTTTGAATTTTTTATATAACTCTATCTAAAATTAAAATTTGTATTTAAAATATTATTCATATTCAAAATTGTTTAACTTTTATTCTATAATATTTAGAGACATGATTTTTTAACCATAACGTACAGTATTATGTTATAAACAATTGTATATAATATTATATTGATAGTACATCTATAACCTATGTAATAAATTATTGAACATTGCGCGTGAAATGCCGTAAAATCGTTGTTTTCTAAATCGATCAAGTTTAAGCGTTAATTGCGAATAATATAGAGGGTTAAAAAATATAAATATGCAAGATCTAAAGGGTTTCATGTATCTACAATCGAGTGGATATGTTTTTTTTTCAAAATTTTCAATTTAATTTTTTCCTCAAAACCCCCCCTGGCGCTCGCGCTCGGATTTGGCACACTGTGGGGCGTCTGTACTGCTGCACGCATATTTTACCTGACTTTGATTATTATTCTCTTACGTTCCATTTCTCATCAGCTTGGTCTCAAAGGTGGCTTCATACTAAGTTCAATAAGACAGAGCCCTGAAGAAGATTCTTCCTAATAAAGTGAAGTGGCTCTTCATCTCTGCTAAATAGAGCTTAAATCTGCTTGGTTTCGAGGGGTATCCTTCTAAAAACTTCAAAAATTAATAAGAAAAAGGGTAAACAACGTCTTCAAGAAGACCCTAGCGGTCAACATGAAGGAACTATTCTTAAGGCGACTTACTTTTCATCTCTCAACGGCTTGACATCAAAGGTAAGCTTCCTAATGAGATGAAAAAGTCAGTCTTTCTAACAAACAGCGTCCTTAAAAAGATTCATCAAAAGAAAGTGAGGTAGCTTTTCTTCTCTGTTGATTTGTGGTTTTATGGGCTTGGTCTCGAGGGTGGCCACCTAAAGAGTTCAAAAAGATAATCAAAAAATCGTCAGAAGACCCTAATGGTCAACTTGAAGAAACTATTCTCAGGGCGACTTACTTTTCATCTCTCAGCGGCTTGTTATCAAAGGTGGCTTCCTAATGAGATGAAAAAGACAATCTTCCAGACAAACAGCGTCCTTGCGAAGATTCCTCCAAATATAGTGAAGTAGCTCTTCTTCTCTGTTGATTAGAGCTTTTATCGGCTTGGTCTCGAGGGTAGCCTCCTGAAAAATTCAAAAAGATAATCAAAAAAGAGGATAAACATCGTCTTTAAGAAGACCCTAGCAGTCAACGTGAAGGGCGGCTGTGCTACTGCTGTTGCATGCTTATTTTACCTAACTTTGTATATTGCTATTATTATTATCGTACATTCTAACCATTTGGTCTCAAGTTGGCTTCATAGTGAGTTTAATAAGACAGCCTTTCAGACAATCAGCGTCCTTAAAATGATTCTTCCAAACAATTAAATAGCTCTTCTGTGGGTGTTTGTTGTTGTTGTTTGGCTGTCAATTATTACCCAATTCTGGCATTTACCATAGGCAACCTAAATAACATCAATTCAAACATGAGCGTAAGCTGTAATATTCAAGATTAAATTATCAATTTTAAAACATTGCCAATGGGCACATACCAGTTTCAATCGAATTAATTGTGGCAAACGTGTAGAATTGTTGATACAGGTTTGCAATCTGGTATTCGATCGCATAGGGGTATAAATATGGTCGGGAGAAATTCTTTGAAGTAACAATCTTAATTGAACACATAAAACGGTAGAAAGACCACCCAGTTGATAACCAATCATTTTGAAGAAACGAGGCCAAAGATGTATGTAAATACTATTACTATTTACCTGTTTTTATTGCACTGCCACTTAAGTAAAGTCATTTTAAACACAACCGCTTGAATCGTATAAGCTATACCCTTCATGACTAAAGAAGAAATCTATTTACCGAACACCATCCCCATCATAGTGTAGTGTCAGTTGCGCCACCCCAATAGAGATGTCGCTGCATGTGACATCGTCTTCAATCCCTCGGTTGTTTTGTTGGATGTTGGCGGGGATAATATTTATGTCAACACAAGGTAGCTTCACCTTCTGTCAAATGAAGTTCACTGTAATATATGCGGGAGTCTTGTGTGAATGGCGAAGTTGAAGTCGTCGCGATCTTTGTCCGAAGGCAACACGAGCGGGGAGCGCAAGATGATCAGCGGCCCGTCCGACGACCAGTCCCGTAAACAAAGACAATGTAAAAATACCCCGCCGCAAGGATATTAATCTTATCTAATCTCAGTGTTTGTATAATTCGTGCGACCATAATTGAGGGCCAAATGGAACTGTTGTTTACATAATTGGGACACTTTTACGCTCAGTTTAACACCTATGTGCTGCACGGACCCTGGTGCTCACATCGACAGCGTGCCCGAATAATAATACTTTTCAGTAGTGCTCACATGGAAGGCTTCGATGCTATCTACTACGAGGATGAGGAGGAAATATCCGAGGAAGTCGAACACGCTGATGTCACACTCGTTCCTGACCCCGTTATCATACGAGGGGCCGGTAACATGACGGTGTAAGTAATTTATTTATACACGAATATATTAAATTTGATGATTGTATTAAACACTCATTATAAATATGTTGTATACAGAAAGCTATACATCTTGAATAATATACTAAAAACTTTCTTTAATTTAACATTAAATTTTAATTACTTGTAAATATAGTTTTCTTTATTTACTAGTAGATTATTTAAAACTATTTATTTAATTAACTTGCAATTATATTTAAAACTATACATTTATTTATCTTGTAATTATTTACTAGTCGAAACTATATGTTTAATTATCCTGTAATATAGTTTTAACTATTCAGTAGTCAAATATTCATAAGTAATTAATAAAATATTTAAATTTTTTAATATAAGATCCACAAAATATAATTGTTAAGTGCATATTTATTTCAGTATATATTTTGTTATTATGTTTTGATTATCAACTCCTAATTGAATTGTAAACTCGACGGTGTTTTAGCCTTGCATTGTAGTGAATTTTACAATTCAGTGTAATTACGAAATTCCACGTAGAACCTCTTGTGTGAATGATAAAAACTGTTTTTAATAATATTAACCTTGATGAATTTATTATATTTATTAGAAAAGGGAATATATTATAACATAATTTGGAAATGAGGCAGAATAGCTTTGTTCTATCTACTGTATTTTATAAATTACAGCTTTATAGCTTTGATTATAAACTATTCATTATAAAACTAAGACTTTTAAGGTGTTTAAACTGTAATAAAATAATGAAATATTAACATAAAGTCTAGTTTCAATGTCAATTATAGAAAAATTTCAAAACAAATGTAATACATAATAATGGTTAACTTTGAAGGTGAAAAAATATTCCTTATTTTAAACATATTTTTAGTGTACAGTGTACTTTCTAATGAACCAAATAATGAAGATTGCAAATTAGTAATAGAACGTTTCTGTAATGATTTCGAATATAATAAAAATATATCTATTACAACAGTTTATCTAAAAAAAATATTTAAAAAATATATTGTGTATATACAGGGTGACTGACGAAAAACCTTTGGTGCTGTATCTCGCTTATTTTTTATCCGATTTTAATAAATAAAACATCAAATTAAACCATTTTTAAAGGACTTTAATAGGATCTGAACTGTTATTTTTTCTCGCACCCAGTTTTTGACAAAATACGATCAACATTTTTTTTTTTAAATTGCACTGTATATATATTTTTATTGATTCGCAAGGAGATTTTTTTTCTGAATATAAAATTGTAGACAAATTTATCCATACATCAAACTTAAGTCGAGAAATTGAGGATTAAAAAAATAAATAAAAAGTCAAGTATCCATTGTAAACAATATACAGACCCTATTTTAAATGTTAAAAGTGACATTGACAGCCATTGATACAATACTGCAACGATTTTTAATTATTTCATAATTAAAATGTTGCAATATTTCAAACACTGTACTAGAATTTTGTGCTTCTACAGAAATCGTTTTTCAGTTTTTGAAATCTTTCAACATTTTTATTATGAAATTATTAAAAATCATTGCAGTATTGTACCAATGACTGACACTGTCACTTTTGACATTTGGAATAGGCTCTGTATATTGTTTACTATGGGTATTTGATTTTTAATTTTTTTTTAATCCTCAATTTCTCAACTTTGGTTTGATGAATGGATAAAATCGTTTACAAATTTAGATTCAGAAAAAAATCTCCTTGCGGATCAGTACAAAATATATATACAGTGCAATTTGAAAAAAAAGTTGATCGTCTTTTGTCAAAAACTGGATGCAAGAAAAAATATCAGTACAGTTCAAATTAAAGTCTTTTAAAAATCATTTAATTTGATGTGTTATTTATTCAAATCGGATCAAAAATAAGCGAGATACAGCACCAAAGGTTTTTCGTCAGTCACCCTGTATATGCCTTGAAAGCATATTTCTTACAAAACAATTTAATTTTGAATTTGATTGTACTATATATTAGATATTTAATTTTAGGTTCGGTCTGAGCAATCGGTTCAGCACAGAGTTCCCGAGCGGCCTGGTCTCGAGGGTGGCCCCCGAGGAGTTCAAAGAGACGGTCCTCCGGATAAACAGCGTCCTCAAGAAGACCCTGCCGGTAAACGTAAAGTGGCTCTTCTGCGGGTGCCTGTGCTGCTGCTGCACGCTGGGATGCTCGCTGTGGCCCGTCATATGTCTTAGCAAAAGGGTACGTGCTCGAATCACCTCTCCTATAATTATAGCTTAATGCCATTAGGCCAATTGTGTTCTATTTATAATATGTCGTAAACGTGCACAGGCAATCTAATTTCGTCCAGGCAATTAAGCAGTTGTTACCGGATATGAAATTGATTCTTGACAATGAGTTGTTAAAAATAGTTCTCAATTTCCGTTACCGGATTAACTGATTATATTCTCAGCAGTTGTTTTGTGTTTAAGTTGAGATAAAACAAACTGAATGTAAAGTAAAGTTAAAATTATTGATTTACGAGTTTTAATAAAATTAATATGTTTTTATATCTCACTAAATTAAAACACTATATTTTTATGAATAAAATTTATTTAATATCTTCTATGGTCAATAATGACTTAAGTTGATATTAGATTGTACATGTTAAAATTTCTTTATTCACAATTTATTTTAATTCATTTTTTGTTATCCAAAAATGTACATTTAGTAATAAAAATAAATTGTGAAGAAATAAATTTTTAAATTATAAGTCTCTTCATGTAAAACAATAATAAAATAAGTTGATAATGATTTTCAAAAGATAAAACTTGAATTATATAATAATAATACTTAATACTTTGTCTGTATAAATCCAGTTATACATTATTATTATCATATAATAAAATGTATAACGATGTAGATGCCTCAGGAATCAACGATAAAACTTAAATTGTTTTATTGTAATTTATTATTAGTATCAGTATTTTAATATTTTAGATTTATATTATTAATTTCCACTTCGTAATGGCCGCAACTATCATTGTCATTCATTTTTTAATCTGTGTTGCATACTACAAGTATATTTAGACATACAATATGCATCTAAAAACAAACATAAGACAGACAAAGGTTTTTTATTTGATAGACAAAGCACAAACAAAATATTATCATCATCATAAATCATAGCCAATAAAGAAAAGTAAAGAAAGAGTTTTCATATTACATGTTATCTTCAGGTATCTTAACTAATACAAGTACTTACTATATTTTTACCGCTAAAAATGTTTGTACTATTTATTAATATAATTCAAGAACATGATTTAAGTTTCGATGTTTAAATTTGATAATAAAAATCAACTAATATTTGAGCCCAACAATCAATACCCATTAATTTTTAGAAAGCATAGATGAATTAGAAAAATACACATAATGCCGGATCTTTAAGATCCTTACTTCATTTGTATATTCAATTGTTTGTACAAATAAAGCAAGAGTCTTTAACATCCTTGTTTATTAATTTAAGTGCATAATCCCAATATTTATACATACGTATACAGATAAAATGTGTTTGTCTGGGCTATTAACCTACAGTCTTTCTAACCCCACATTCTTTCATTCATTGTGTATAATTTTTCTTTATTTTAGGTCAAATTTTTCTATGTAACAAAAAAATAATTTATCAAAAAAATAACAAAGTTACATTATAACTCAATTTTAAAACAAATATTTTTAGTCAAAACATTTTATTGTTTTTCTTTCAACAACAGCCAATTATCAGTTTCCATCTATTTTGTATGTCTTCAGTGTAACAGTTGAAACAGGGGGTTTATTATGGTTCTTTATGTTATTTTAAAGACGAAGCGTTAAAATTTACTGGTAATTCTAAACAAAAATATTCTGGTATGGATTATGCATTGACAAGGTCACCAAAAAATACATAATTTGATCTATAAAAAATGACGAATTTGAATTTTTATGACATATGACGTTTTTCAAGAAAAACATTTCACAAAAATGAGTATTTGCATCATTTCTACACATGTCAGATTACGTAATTACAATAGGTTAAAGGTTATTCTAAAATTAAAGAGATGCATCTTAATGTTAAAACAGATAAAACATAATAAAATATTTGTCTTGACTGGATTGATATTTTGAATTGACGAGACGGATACATGATAAAATTCCAATTAAAATTATTGAAATAAAACAATACAGTTGGGACGGTTTCACATTTATGTTTGATAAATTGGTTGCTTGAGTTACGTGAAGATCAAATTAATTTGACAAATATGTTTGATGTTGCAGTGTTCAATAATAAATGCAAAACCCTCCGAGCTGTGTTTTATTTCAGTTGATATTTTACCATTGAATTGTTAAATCATTGATACATTAATTATGTGCATAATATGCCTTAAATAAAAGATTTTTATTTTATGAAAGAGTAGTTTGCTTGGTAGCTGTTTATATATTCACTAGGCAATTTATTATAAAATTTTCGTGCTAAGAAATTCTTAATCAATCGACATTCTTCCGTCATAACGTAATTTTTTATTCCTTGTAATAACATTTGTGATTATCAGAGTTAAAGATTATATTGATTTAAGTTATTAATAATGAAGGAAAGGAACTGTTGAGATTTAAGTTCGATGGATTTGTTTTTAACATCTTCCCTATTCTATTGCCCATGTCACTTATAGATCTTATGTTAAAGCGGGGCTGGCTTACTAGATCATCGGTGGTTTATTTTTCGATGGCCACAGGACCATGGGAAGCCCTATTATGACCGGGCGAACTATAGGAAGCTCGCCCAGACTGTGGATTTTACCCGCTGTCTTTATCACCAGTTTAGGTAATTCCAAGTCTTCCGATTGAGATGCATGCAGGCCTATTTAACCACTGCTTGTGACCGTTACGTGGGCTTTGTGATGGAACGCCATCTGTTGGCAGGCGCTTTAATCATTTCGTCGCCCTCTGTTGGCGTCGCGTCCTACTAGCGAACCCGGACTCCCACAAAATACATAATTTCAACACAATACTTCTTTTCTTAATAGAGAAAATTCCTTTTGTTACAACTATTTTTTGAATTGCGTTTATTTAAAATTGGAGAGTAAGGTAGTGGCCAGTCGCCCACTCTACACATATTTTTCACTTAAACCACTGGCACTCCTAGGATGTTCTAATAACGAAAACATTATCGGTGCTAAAAATAAAAAATTCTGATGTGACCAATAATACTTTCCCTACATTTTACTCGAAAAGTATGAGGATTACGCAAAAAAGCTATTCTTAATAATTTGTTCAGTATTAAATTCCCTACAATTATTTGTTATATAAATTTCGTGTAACTCCAACAGTTTATTAGCAATTGGCAAACAATGTCAAAATTTTCAATTTCGGCTTTTTTCTCGAAAGTTAAGAATTTTACGAAAAATACGTTTTAATAAAACTTATTCAGTTTCTTATTCCCTTTAACTTTTGTTCGAAAAGTTTTGTAATATTTTTCATATTAAAATTTTTTTTTGGGAAAAAACAAAAAATGGCCTTGAGTAAACATCCATTTCCGGTTTTTGAATGTTCACCAAAAGCTTTTCAGTTCCAGTTTTTTACGACACAACCTTAAGCTTAAAGTTTCATCTCAATCGGATCATTCGTTTTTGAGATACAGAGCCCACAGACATTTTCACGCACGAAAACAATACTTCCCCTATATATACTATATAGGGAAAGTAAAAAGTAAGCAGTGATTTAGTTTAGGTTTGAATGTATATGTAGGGTGGGTGGGTGAGTGTCCACTATCCTCATTCCTCCAAATAGTAAACTTTTTTGAAATCAACCTTTAATTAACTTTAATTCTAGAAGGGTGGGTTAATGGCCACCCATCTATATCACCCTGATTGAATTAAATTTGTTTGCATCAACAAAATTCCTAATGCAATAAAATTTATGTTAATACTAAAGGGATGTTTTACTGATTGAAGGGTGGGATAGAGGCCACCCACCCACCCTACATATACATTTAAACCACAAGCGGTACACTTTTATTGTATTTTTCAAAATTATCTTTAACGATTTTGTTTCCCTTTTCCTTGGAAATTAAACGCGAGTTTTAATAAATGAAAATTCATTTACAAAAGAAATTTTATTTTATTTCTTACACAAATATTCCTTTCAGTCATGTAAGTTACAACTATTGGACAGTAGGATAGTGGACACCCACCCTACATATATTTTTTACTTAAACCACTATCACTCCTAGGATTTTGTAGTAACCAAAACATAATTACTGTTAATATAAAAAAATATAACTAAACAGTGATTTAGTTTAAGTTTCAATGTATGTGTAGGGTGGGTGGGTGGCCACTATCCCATCCTCCAATAACTATAACTTACGTGACGATTTCTTGAGAAACAAGTTGTAAAAAAGGAATACTAATGTAAGAAATACTAATTAAGAAATAAAGGAATATCTGTGTAAGATATACAGCAAAATTTCTTTTGTAATTACATTTTCATTTATTAAAACTCGTGTTTTACTATTTGGAGGGTGTGTAGAAGCCACCCACCCACCATATAAATATATTCAAACTTTTACAACTATGATATTATAATAACCAAAACAGCATTGTTGTTGAGGTTTAAAAAAAAAACAAAAATCAGTATTGGTTATTATAATATCATAGTTATAAAAGTTTGAATATATTTATAAGGTGGGTGGGTGGCTTCTACACACCCTCCAAATAGTAAAACATGAGTTTTAATAAATGAAAATGTAATTACAAGAGAAATTTTATTGTATATCATACACAAATATTCGTTTATTTCTTAATTAGTATTTCTTACATTAGTATTCCTTTTTGTACAACTTTTTTCTCACCCTGCATATGCAGGGTGGGTGTTCACTGACCCACCCTCCAAACATTAAAGCATTTACGCGTGTATCACTAAGTAAATGCTTAATTTCAACACGATTTATACTTCATTTCCTAATAAGTAAAAAATCCATTTTATACAATTATTTCTTGAAGAAACCCTTGCGTATGTTATTAAAGTTGGAGAGTAGGATAGTAGCCACCCACCCTACATCTATATTTTACTTAAACCACTATCACTCCTAGGATTTTGTAATAACCAAAACCTTGTTACTGTTAATAAAAAATAATAATTCAACAGTGTTTTAATTTAAGTTTCAATGTATATGTAGGGTGGGTGGGTGGCCACTATCCCACCCTCCAATCACCTAAGCGTTCACATGATTATTACTAAATAAAAATCTTTATTTTAACACGATTTATACTTCACTCCTTAATAAGTAAAAATTCCTTTTATTAAAAGTATTTTTTGAATTTCGTCTGTTTAAAATTGGAGAGTAGGATCGTGGCCACCCAATAATAATAATAATTAGATCTTTATTTTCAAAAATATGTATACAAAAGTTGCAATACAAATTAATGAAATTGTGTCATATTTAACATTAATATACAAGAATAGCATATGATGATGTGCTTAATTATAGTTCACTTAAACAATAGGGTTCCTTTGTACACAGGTATTCGTACAAGCGGTTTCTAAAATGATTCGAATTCTGGATGGCCTTAAGTTCATTACGAAGACGATTCAAATATTTCATGGCTACATACGAAGGGTGCCTTTCATAAAGTGATAAACAATGAATCGGCAAAGCATAATTTAAATAATTGATTGATGAGGCTGACAGATGTTGAATGTTCATCTTCACTTTATATGAATAAAACTATATAAGTACTTTCAAAAAATATATTGTAAGACGCTACCATTTCTTCGCCTGAAGAAGCCACAGTGTGGCGAAACAATTGTAGCGTATTACAATATATTTTTTGAAAGTACTTATATAGTTTTATTCATATTAAGTGAAGCATAATTTATGTAATTTCTCGTATTATAGGCATGTTGGTTCTTGGTAGTACTGTTCACGTCACATACAGAAAATTTTGCTAGTGTTTCATATACATACATTCCAAAAAATGTTAAAATATTATCGTTCTTAAAGTATCCTCTACAAGATCTTGTGAATGGTAAGTCAAGCACAATCCTTATAACTTTTTTTTGCATTATAAATATTTTATTTGCATAGCTGCTACCTCCGTAGTATATTTTTCACTTAAACCACTATCACTCTTACGATGTTCTCATAACCAAAACATTATTGGTGGTAATATAAAAAAATAATTAAATTTTCATTAATTAAAACTCGTGTTTTACTATTTGGAAGGTGGATTAGAAGTCACCCACTTCTAACAAATATATTCAAAATTTTATCACTATTACAATTATGGTATTATGATAACTAAAACAGCATTATTGTTGAGGTTTAAAAAATCATAAATCAGTATTTTACTTTTAAACACTTAACTAACGCACTTACTATGTTTTAACCACTAAAAAATTATGTAATATATATACATATATTACAAAAACACACGACTTAAGTTTCGACGGTTTAATGTCATTATAAGCACATAGTAAGTGCGTTAGTTAAGTGTTTATCATGAATTTCCACGTAGTAACGGTCACCACAATCCTTATGATTTTACTTTTAAGTTTATGTGTATATGAAGGGTAGGTGGATGGCTACTGTCCCACCCTTCAATCATTAAAAATTTCATTTTGTACAATTATTTTGTTTCTGGTTAGTGTTTTTATCTCATCCCTCGTATTTTGGCTGCTTTTCTTACTTGGAGAGAAGATTTTCTGAGTCTTTCTTTTATTATTATAAGTGCTAATATAAAAAAATATATACAGTAATTTAGTTTAAGCTTAAATGAATTTATATGTTGGGTGGGTGCCCTTCAATTTCTATAACTTAAGTGGTGCTTATTCAAGAAAAAAAATTGAACAAAATTTAATATTTGTATAAGAAATAAAATGGGTAAATTCTTTTGTAATAAAATTTTTATTTATTATAACTGATGCTGATGTTTTACTGGCTGGAAGGTGGGATGGAGGCCACCCACCCACCCTACATAAACATTTAAACTTTAGTTACTATTATGATGATGATATAATAAGTAAAACACAATTCGTTCTGGTGTTTAAAAAAGAAACAAACGTAAATTAGTCTTGTAGCTGAAATGTACCGCTGTCCAATCATTAATCCGTGGGAAAATTTATATGTGGGATTGTATAATCTGAATTTTTTTTATATCTATTATAAAAAAATCTCTTCTTTTTTTTGTAAATGTGTATGGAATTTTATGAGCACCTAGGGGAAAAAATTATAACTTTAAAAACATATGTAAGGATAGATACTACCACTAAGGTGACACCTATTACCTTGGCGAGTGGGTGGACTGTATCCCACCCTCCAATTAGAATTACGTAAGGGGTTTTAAAAATTAAATTCCATGGAATATTTAAGTTAATCACTTTTCTTAATGAAATACGATAACATTTTCAAATATTTATTTTCTTGTTTGCGACAATTGTTTTGACACTGTGTTTTCTTCAGGCGAAGAAATGATACATAAAAATTATATTATAAACTATTTATACTAAGTGTGTGGTGGTGGGGTCTAGTCGGTGTTGAAATGAGTTTAATAGTGGTGTGTTTGACAGGTCCATTTGATCATTTAATAAATTTCGCGTTCTAATAATTTCTATTGTTTCAGTGTATCCATTTCTCTTCCTTTTTCTGTTTCGTGTAGTATTTTAAAGTCATTGTTAAATTGGTGGTTTTCAAAAATTGACGAAGTCAAGGCCACAATCAAGTTCCAAATGAAGAAGGTATTGTGCTTGTCTGTAGCTGTAGGACATATTGACATGACCCCTGACGAGTTGGTGCAGAATGTGCATCTTGCAATCAACTTCTTGGTGTCTTTGTTGAATCAGAAGCACTGGCAAAACGTTAGGTCACTCCATGTGAAATCCACTATGGGACCACAACAGAGATTTTATTAAATACCTGTTTACTTTTGTAAGCAATTGAATTTGTTTCCTTATTTTCATAGTTTTTCTTGAGTTCCTTTATTGTCATTAAATGATCTTCCAGTTTGTCCTACGAAGGTTTTCAGGCAGTCATTGCAAGTCGAATATTTAAGTAATAAATGAAGGAGGGTGTGGTAGAGTTAATTCACCCACACTAAAAGTGCATCTTAAATTAAACATAAACAGTTTATTCAAAAGAAAGTCATAAATATAAAACATAATATATATTATATATAATATAAGGACGGTTCTATCCCTCGTTCTTCACGTCAATGGGATTAAGCCACTATTATTAGAATGATTTCTTAAAAACTTAAAAACAACGTTATTGCTGTTAAGTTGTTAAAAAAAAAATACATGTCTCCAATAAAAACTCTTTATGTTTTATAGGTTTTGTAGATCGGGATAGAGGACACTCACCCATCCTACAAATATCGTTTTCAATTAGCCACTAATATTGTCACGTCTTGTCTCACTGCAAGCTCGTGATTGGAATTCGGGATCACTGATTATTCTAATAAATACTCAATTATAAAAACTACTTACATTTATTCCTTTTTTTAATTGTTCACACTCTTTACACTACTTATATTCCCGTGGGAATTCATATCAGCGTCTAGACTCCGCATCAGGTAAAATTCCATAAAATGGAATTCGACTCGGACCAGATATCCATACGTGACAATATTTTGGTTAGAATGTTTGCATACGTGAAGAGAAAATTTAATAGTGAAGAAAGAGATATTTAACTTTTAATATTAAGCCAAGATTTTTATATATCTACTGGCTTGACGGGAGAATTTTTAAAAATTAAATTCCGTTGAATCCAATATTTTCCTAATAAATTAAATAGAAATCCAGTTTTGTTATTGTTGGTTAGGATACACCCCCACCCTACATGTTGATTTCATTAAAAGTAAAACTAAAATTGTTTGAACATATAAAGGGAGGTCCGCTGCCACCTGGGAAATCTGATTGCGGAAACAATCCCATATTTATCCGATTGTTTCTAATCTTAGTTGATCAAATAGAATTTTTTTCTATTTATCTATTTATTCTTTATCTATCATGCATTACATAAAAAATATATAATTATACTAACAATGTATGCAAATAATATATACAAAAAATTTTGACTGCATGTAGAAGGGCGAAGTTCACTCATATGAATGATCTTCCACTCGAATTCGCTGATCCTCTTCTTCACTGATCCATCGTAGGAGGTCCAGTTTGGTATATTTATTTATTGGTGCGTTAATAAAAAATAAAAAAATTAAGGTCAGTATAAATAACAATGAAACTACAAACGAAGGAATGCTCGAAGAATAAATAATATTCAATACTTGTATATGTTAGGTACAATACAACAAACTTCTAAACTCACTTGTTCCA
This sequence comes from Ontholestes murinus, assembly GCA_963969525.1. Taxonomy (NCBI): domain Eukaryota; kingdom Metazoa; phylum Arthropoda; class Insecta; order Coleoptera; family Staphylinidae; genus Ontholestes; species Ontholestes murinus. Next base: position 41,418,492 of record OZ018399.1, on the reverse strand, counting down.
AATAAGTAGGGTGGGTGGGTGTCCTCTAACTTACTCTCCAACCATTTTTTGTATAGAAACTGTACAGACCAGAAAACAAAAAATTATTGCATTTTTTAAATTAATTAATTAAATATTGGATTGATGAGGCTTTTACTTGGTGAAATTCCATTATATAGGTGATAAATAAAACACTTGGGTTTTGAGAATTTACACAATTTAATGTCGATGCCCTGCGACAATTGTTTCGCCACACAGTGGCTTCATCAGGCAGATGATAAAATGATGTTATTTTATCATCTGTCTGATGAAGCCACTGTGTGGCGAAACAATTGTCGCAGTGCATCGACATTAAATTGTGTAAATTCTCAAAACCTAAGTGTTTTATTTATCACCTAATTAATTAATTAATTAATTATCTTCTTTGTACTTCTTTCTAACAAAATAGCATCTGTGTTTTATATTTCTAATATTGGTGGGATAGAGAACACCCACCCATCCTACATATTTATTTTATGCTAAACTGAAACTATGCCCTAAAATTGTTTGAAAGTATTCACCCAATTGTTATATGTTTTTTTTTAAATTTAAAAACAGTGTTTGTAACTTGAGTTATTCTAAATATGTAGGGTGGGTGGGTGGCCTCGAACCCACCCTTCAACCACAAAAACAATACATGAGGGTTCGTCTTTGTAGAAACTATACGATATTAAAAATGAATCAAATGAAAATTCTTAAATATCTCTGATAATATTTTAATTTATTTATTTAATCTTTAACCATTAATATGGTTTATAATAAACAAAATTTAGATGTGTAAATTTATTTTCTCGTCTTATATACAACTTAATATACCGGGTGTGGCACTTAAGACGCCTCGGACCATAGCTCCCTTACGATAAAAGCTATCGAAAAAATCTAAGACCAAAGTGGTGCATAATTACCATCGCTATGTTTCAAAAATATTTCTAATCATCAGTGGCGTGCCGTGCTCCAGTGGCGTACCAAACTTATGTTTTTTTTAAATGGAATGCCCTATTTTTTATTGCAGATTTGGAAAGTGCTCGGAGAGTACTTATTTTTGTATCTAACATGTTATACCCTTCACTTTATCGGTTTCGCTGTTATAACCCCTTCTTTCAAAATTGCGCCCCATTTTTGAGATTTTTTTGTAGAGAAACTAATTGACGCCGGCGCCTAAATTTTGAATTGAGGTACAGGTTAAGACCTCGTATACCTTCACATAATTTTTTTTCGGGTAATTTATGGGAAAAAAATTTTGATTGATCTTCGCATGTTGTCATTTTTTTCGAAAATTTCAAATGGCACCCCCCTAAAAAATTACGGCGTTGTACAGCCAAAACTCTAAATTTTTCATTGGTACAAAAAAAATTAAACATTGCATAACAAAATTTCGGAGAAAAAAGGAATTTCATCGCAAATGTCGGGAAACGTTTTCCGTTCCCAAGTGTGCCATGAGAAAACAAAAGATTGGTAATTGTCAAAGTAAATTATTAGACGCCAGTAGCAGCCATAAGTCATTTTTGATAAACGTTCTAAAAATGTTCCGAACTCAAGAAGAAATGGTTGACATGATATTTATTCTTGGAGAATGTAACAAGATTTGTTTCTTGGCGTCACGAGTGTACGCTGCGAGATATCCGCACAGGGCACATCCAAATGAACGTGCGTTTCAAAAAGTGTTGGAGAGATTTACCTCTACGGGAAGTGTGAAACGGCCAAGGAGAGTTAGAAAGAAGGCAGTTTTTACCGAAAATTATGAACTGCAGGTTCTGGAGGCAGTTATTGAAGATCCTCATACCAGTATCTGTGATATTAGTAGGAATCACGATATTTCAACATCGTGTTCTTCAAAAGTACAAATTCCGTCCATTTAAGATTCAACTGCACCAAGAATTGCAACCTCAAGATTTTCATGCGAGGCAAGATTTCTGCATGTGGGCTATCAACAAAATTGAGCAGGAGGAATCATTTCTTATGCGCGTATTATTTTCTGATGAAGCGACGTTCCATAGAAATGGGCATGTCAATCGCCACAACTACCATTATTACGCCGATGAAAACCCACACGCCATGCGAATGATAAACCACCAGCAAAGATGGTCGCTGAATGTTTGGGGAGGCATACTTGGAGAACACCTTTTGGGTCCTTATTTCATCGAGGGGCATCTGAACGGCAACAGTTATTTGAGGTTCCTTCGCGATGACTTGGATGATCTCTTGGAAAATGTCCCTCTAGCCGCTCTACGACAGATAGTTTTCCAGCACGATGGGGCTCCTGCACATAATAGCCGTGTCGTTCGGGAATTTCTCGATGAAACGTTTCCGGACTCTTGGATTGGTCGTGGGGGTCCTGTGAGGTGGCCGCCAAGATCACCAGACCTCACTCCCCTTGACTTCTTCCTTTGGGGCCATATCAAAGACGAGGTTTACAGGACGGTACCAACTACTGTCGAGGATATGAGGGAGAGAATACGCGCGGCTTTTCGCGGTATATCACCAGAAGTCTTTAGGGCAGTGTCTAGAGCCTGTGAGTCGAAGTTGCGGTTATGCCTCCAGCAGGAAGGTCGTCATTTCGAACATTTAGTTTAAGTTGTTAAATTTTCTTTATCTGCATTTTTCATATGATGTTGAATAAATAGGTACATACTATTATGTTGACCGTATTTGTGTTTTTGTTTTCTCATGGCACACTTGGGAACGGAAAACGTTTCCCGACATTTGCGATGAAATTCCTTTTTTCTCCGAAATTTTGTTATGCAATGTGTATTTTTTTTTTGTACCAATGAAAAATTTAGAATTTTGGCTGTACAACGCCGTATTTTTTTAGGGGGGTGCCATTTGAAATTTTCGAAAAAAATGACAACATGCGAAGATCAATCAAAAATATTTTTTTTTTCCATAAATTACCCGAAAAAAATTATGTGAAGGTATACGAGGTCTTAACCTGTACTTCAATTCAAAATTTAGGCGCCGGCGTCAATTAGTTTCTCTACAAAAAAATCTCAAAAATGGGGCGCAATTTTGAAAGAAAGGGTTATAACAGCGAAACCGCTAAAGTGAAGGGTATAACATGTTAGATAAAAAAATAAGTAATCTCCGAGCACTTTACAAATCTGCAATAAAAAATAGGGCATTCCATTTAAAAAAACATAAGTTTGGTACGCCACTGATGATTAGAAATATTTTTGAAACATAGCGACGGTAATTATGCACCACTTTGCTCTTAGATTTTTTTCGATAGCTTTTATCGTAAGGGAGCTATGGTCCGAGGCGTCTTAAGTGCCACACCTGGTATACCACAACACCTCAACTCTTCCTTTTAATCTTTTCCTGCTCCACGACAGCTTTAACATGTTCAGAGACAGCCGAAAGTGGATCCTTCTTAAACTTATCATTCGATAAAATCTGTTTGAAAATTTGTGTTCTCTGAATATAATTCTTCCTCCTTTTAGCAGCCTTCTGTATACCCTGAGGCTTTCCTACATTAGCCGCCCTTGTCACTGGCCTGCTTTTTAACAGAGACTCCAGTGAAGGCACCGCATCGTGTAGAGGATTAGTGTCACCTAAAACAGAAGTATTCTTTCTCTTTTCCCGCATTTTCGCCTCTTTCTTCATCTGCTTCACAGTATCAATTTTCCTGAGGAGAAACTCCTTGCGCAGTTTCATCTTTTCCTTTTTGGTCATTTGTTTATCTCCTGATACATTTGATTTAATGGATTTAAACGATTTCACACTCCTTGTATCATCGAATAATGCTGTTTTCGAGAAACTCTCTTGTAGATTGATGTTTTTGAATATGTTCTCATCAGGTGTGATCTTTAGAGGTGATGACTGGAAAATATTGTGGCAATCCCTGATTTATTTTCCTCTTATTGGAGAATTTGATAGAAAAACTAATCAGCCACCCTATATATTTAATTTAAACTAAAACTTAAAATTGCGATGAATTAATTACTCTGATTAAAAACACTTAGAACGTTACATCAATATTTTAATTCGATCAAGATGTACATTTAGGACACATGTTTGATAATGGACGCTTTGTAATACAGATTGTAATGTAAATCTGGATCAAAATAAAATATTGAAGACAGGTTCTAAGTGTTTTTTTTAATCAAAGTTATTTTTATCTTCAAGTAAATCAATCAACCCAATTAATTTCTCGCTTAACCCGTGGTGAAACATTTTTGTATTATTTCGATTGCTTAAAACACTGGGTATTGTTAAAACAAAAAACAAGTGTTTTAATCATCAATAAAATTGTCTTAAAATTGTTTGAACATATTTATCCATTTAATGTTTAATTTTGAAGGCGTTTACTTTGTGTTGGAATACATCTTGAATTTAATGAATTTTCTGCATTTTACTTTGTCTCGATATTTGAGACTTTCTATTTTTCTACTTCTATCTAATCCACCATTCCAATCACAAAAAGAATGAACCAGAGTATCTGTATAGAAATAGTATTTTTCTTTTGATAGTTTAATCATTTTATACCAACGAATAAACAATTATTTTCACCAAGTTACGCAACAATCGTATTATTCTTTCTGGGTGGTGCATTTTATATAAAAGTGAGTGTATTACAAAGATTGTAGATAATAAAATATAGTGTAATACTAAGTATATTAATAGTGAATTCCCGTAAATAAATGAATAATAATAATATAATTATAACATAAATAATGTAAATTTGTTGCATTTAAAATAGGAACTCTTCAATTTTACATTGTAGCCTCGCACACAGTAATCGAACATTAAGCACCGGTCCAATTAAAATATGTTCCCATTAAAAACGCATTAACACCTGAACTTTCCAGTTGCCGCCATGATGGGCGTTCGGAAATCGAAAATTTGATGCCCCCTCTCCTGGGCAGTACTCATTTCACGAATAATTGCATTGTATGCAAGGATAATAACCAAACATCAAACCGTTTAAATAAATAACATACAGATCAATATCAATCCGACCCAACTCTCTGTTTCTCACACTTAGGACACATAAAAAATGCAAGGGTTGCCAGAGCCCGGCGTGAAAGTAATATTTGTTCTTTAATAATAATAACAATAGACTTTATTTCTTGCCTTTTACATACGTATACATAAATGGTCTATGCATAAAAAGCAGAAAAAGGCGAGGATTATTTTTTAACTGTTTATGTCAGCAGGACAAATATTTTTATTAAATCAAAGTCTAATATGGAAACATTATCAAAACCTACTGTTTGAAGTTTCACTCGTCGAAAACAAAAGTGTTTTGCGTTTAATGAGTCACCGTTCGCCGCAATTTCAATAAATCCATTATTAATTAATTTTCATGTCTCACAGTGTGAATTCCGCGATGACTAACCTGACCCTCGCCGTACGGTGCGTTGTTATTTTCCTGTTTTTCATTTCGACGGGCCGATTATGTGATAATTTTGATTTTAACCCTTTCACCGCCAGCAAAACCCCGACAGGAAACGAGCATTTACATTCAATGCGCCTTAATAGCAGATGCATTCTCGTAGGTTTCGTTTTTTCCTGCAAGTTCAATCTGTCTCATAAGGAAAGAAAGTAATCAGTGGCGCACTCGATGGAATAATTATCGATTATAAAAATTAAAATTATATAGTTGTGGAGGCTTTCACTTCATGATACATTTTGATAAACAATTAAACATGCCGCTGGTGTGCAGCAACTTTGTTTCGGGTCAGTAGTTGGATGGGTGACCGGTACCATTCACCATTGGGGTTCAAATAATGGTGCTTTATAGTGACGGGGGCGATCCTTTAAAGTAACAAGCTCACTTACACACACAAATCACATGGCGGAAGGACCACGTGGTCGATAGCCAAACACCACTACTACTAAAACAATTAACTTTTTTATTTATTTTGAATAAAGATTAGAATTGAATTTCCTTTCAAAAATTTTAAAGGATGATAAAAACATTATTTTTTGTTTAAACTGCTCTTGATATTTAAATTAACTAATATGTGATTCGTTTGAGTGTGTTGTCCATCATTTAATAAGGCTCAATTGATGATTATTTTCGTGACGAAGAGTTTTAAAGGTCAAGAATACGCTATGGCCATGAATAATGCATTGGGGTAGGTCAAGAGTACGCTAGGGCAATGTAGAATTTGTTAGCCTAGGTCAGGAGTACGCTAGGGCAGTGAAAAATTTATTGGGATAGGTCAAGAGTACGCTGGGCTAATGTATTATTTGTTGGCCTAGGTTAAGAGTACGCTAGGCCAACGTATAATTAGTTAACCTAGGTCAAGAGTACGCTGGGGGCAATGAATAATTGTTTGGGATAGGTCAAGAGTACGCTGGGGTAATGAATAAGTTGTTAGTATAGTTGAAAACACAACAAAATAATCGAGCTTCGAATGTGTATGAAAAAATTACAAAAACTGTATTGATTGATTTAGTAGTGTAGTAATTGACGTGATAAAATTTTGCTAAACACACACATACACACACACACACACATACATACATATACATATATATATATATATATATATATATATATATATATATATATATATAATTACAAAAATGTTAATTATGATTTACTTGCTAATGGAGGATTTTAATCTGTGGAAAGGACGGGGGGAATCACCGTAATGGACGCTGGACGTTTCACACGCCTCGTTTTGTTTTATGCGTCGGTGATGTCGCGTTTGTATGCGCATTTATTTGGATAATTGTTTTCTGCACTGGCCAGCGTACAATCGGGAAGAGTGCGCGTTTTACGCCTTTTTAAGCGACGTGCCATAAACCTGCTCCACTGTATTATTTTAGCGGATGGGCGTCCATCTAATTTAGATAGATTTATGTGCCTTTTTTAAAAGTTTGTGCACGAATTCATTACGCTAATTAATTATTTGTTTAGGAGGAAATAATCAAATTGTTATTCTTTTGTATTTTTTTTCCAATAGTTGCATTAGAAATGTTCAAATCATTTATATGATAATTCAACAATTGTGTATGCATATCTGGGACATATGCGGAATCAGAAATATTAAATCCTTCAAGTAATCATAGAAGGTAAGATTGAAGAAAAACGAGGAATAGGAAGAAAAAAGATGTCGTGGCTCAGGAACTAAGACAATGTACTGGATTGAATACTATCGGTAGACTGGTTCATACACTCAGACGCTGAGAAGAAATGGATTATATTGTTTGTTGAATTTGGTTCTCGTTTATCACGTGGTGAAACATTTTTAATATTAAGGGTTGTTTATAGAAAGACACTTGGTTTGTTTCACACAAACAAACAAACCAAGTGCCTTTCTATAAACAATGGATTATTTTGTCGCAAACATCCATTAATGGATAAATGCATCAAAAGAAGAAGAAATAATTTCTTGAAGTCACACAGCACCCTTCCTATTGGCGCTTCTCGTTGATCTTCTGCTGCAATCTGGTCAGTTGTTCGCAGCAGAGGTCCGAATTGAGTGTTTAGACCAATGGGAGCAGTTCATAATGGATGATTCCTTTTTAATTCCAATAAACACACAGCAAAACCTTCTTGGCCATGAATCCAGGCTTGGACCGGATATTTTTCAGCTGCTGTTCTCACACGAACCCATTTTTCATTACAAGTCACCATCCGCTTTAAAATGGATCGATTTCGTCACGTTTCAGCAAAAAATCTAAGGCATCATTTTAGTCCAAAAAGTTTTTTGGGTCAATTCTTATGATACCTATACATTGAGCTTCTACTTGAGACCAGCCCCATGCAAATGGTTCCAAACGGTTTTCTGGCTAATCTTCAGTTCTTGGACAATGGAATAAATGCTTACATATCGGTGCAACTCGACCATTTTCATGATTTTATCAGATTTTACCAGAGCGTGACCTCGTCTTCAAAGTCCATATTATCAGAACGGAATCGTTGGAGCCACCATTTGGCTATTGTATTGGGTCTACAAACAGCACTTATTTTTTTTATCGTGGTATTGAAATATCTATCGAATTTTCTCTTTTTTTAAATTCATTTTGGAACGCTGTAACACAAAACTGCCGAAGAGCTTGTTTGATGCGTAATGTCTCATTTAAAACGCCGTTTAGTATTGTTGAATTAAACACAGATATTTTGACCGTTGTGTATAATTAAGTTCATAAACACAGATACAAATAAATGATTCGGTATGACAATACACTTAAACTAATGTAAACTCAAAAACAAGCGTTTGAACGAACTAACTTTACATGTTCATCTCTCGTCGTACATTACTACACAGTTGTGCCAACTTATACACATGTAAAAATACTAAACAATATACACAGATGAATATTTTGCATTTCATATAAAGTTAACACTTCCACTTCCAAAATATTAATGATGTGAGACTAATCCCAGCAGTGCTCTGATTTTCTCAAAACGTAATTTCTGTAATGGTTTCGTTAAAATGTCTGCAACTTGATTTTTCCCGTCCACATGTTGTACATCAATTTCACCTTTTGAGTACTTCTCTCGGATGAAGTGGAATCTGATTTCAATATGCTTTGACTTTTTGTGGAACTCTGGGTTCTTAACAAGTTTGATCGCACTAGCATTGTCAACTTGGAGTGATGGTATTAGCTGTAACTCCGTTATCTCAGAAAGAAGCCGTTTTAGCCAAATGACTTCCTTCACCCCTTCACTTGCGGCAATATATTCGGCCTCCGTGGTTGAAAGACCGACACTTCGCTGTTTTTGGCTCATCCAGCTGATGGCTGCACCAGCATATTTGCAGACAATACCGGTCCTCGAACGTCTCGTGGATATGTCGCATGCATAGTCTGCGTCACTGCAGGCCTCCAGGTCGCCTACATTATGGTTTGGTTGGTAGTGTAAACCATAATCCAATGTTCCCTTCAGGTAGCGTAAGATTCTCTTTACTGCTTGCCAACTTGATATTTTCGGACGTGCCAGGGATTCTGACACCAGGTTCACAGCGAATGCGATGTCGGGTCTGGTGGCGATTGCCAAGTACATCAAGCAGCCCACTGCTTCACGGAACGGGACCTCGACATCCAAATCAGCATCTGATTCGTCTTGTTCCATGTACCCACTGCAAGGCGTGGCCACAGCATGGGAGTCATCCATGTTGAACTGCTGCAGGATCTGCTGGCAATATCCCCGCTGACCTATATAAATAGAGCCATTAGTCAATTGCAAAAACTGTATGCCTAAGAAGCAATCTAACATATTCACAGTTATTTTAAACTCTGTTTTTAATTTGTTTATGAAATGTTTTATTTCGTCACTGTCACTTCCCGCTACTAATCTGTCGTCAACGTAAATAGCTACTATGATTTTACGATTGTCAGTTTTTCGCACAAATAAACACGGATCAGCTTTACTCTGCTCGAAATGCTGCTTTTCGATCATAAACTGTACTAAGCGCGCGTTCCAACATCGAGGAGCTTTTGAAAATCACATCGTGACTCAACACCACTTTGTTTTCTTCGTTGATCCAAACTACTCTAAAGCCATCTTTGTCTGCACAATAACCAACAAAACATCCCTCCACACTTTTCCTATCCCACTTTCTTCTATTCTGCTTTGGTATGTGCACAAACACTCGGTACCAAATATTTTCAAATGGTCTAATAATTTTATTGGTAAATTTTTAGTGTGGATCATCGTGCGGGCACTTTCAACAAGTGTACGATTCTCTCTTTCAGCAGCACCGTTTTGTTCAGGTGAATAGGGCATTGTTGTTCGAAGATTGATTCCTTTCGAATTTAACAGCGACTTTACACACACGTTATCATCACACAGAAGTTCTTTTACGGTATGCCCGGCTACCGAAGCTTCATTTACGAATGTTTTTAAACATTCCATTACATCAGATTTTTGTTTAATAAAGAAGACCCGTCTAAATTTAGTGTAATCGTCTTTGAAACATACAAAATATCCCGCGCCACCTATTGAGTTCTCCTGCATTGGACCGCACACGTCTGCATGAACCAATTCTCCGGCCGTAGTCGCCCTGACTTTACGCGCCCGAAAACCCGCACGGTGCTGTTTACCGAAAACACAGCCTTCACAGAATTCTTTATCTGCACTGACATTTATTCCGCGCCTTTCCAGACACTTCTTAACTTGCAACTTATTCATATGCGCTAATCTTTCATGCCATAATTGTAGGACATTCGTGTGTGCAGCTACTAAAACTTCTTGTGTGATTTTGGGTTTACACACTCTCATAATTAATTCATAGAGCCCCTTCGCAGTTTTCCTGCCACACAATCGCACTTCACCGTTCTTCAGAAATGTGCACTTGTTCCCATTGGCTCTGAATTCGAAACCTTTGCTGATGGTTTGTCCTATTGAAAACAGATTTCTGCCAATGTCAGGAACAGGCCAAACATTTTGCATGTGATTGAGTATCCACACACCATTTATATGCATTTCCACGTTAATAGCTCCTTGTCCCGAGGCATAGATAATTTCAGAGTTTCCCACCTGAACGGGTTGTGGCGTGGAAAATTCTTGAAAATCGAAAAAGTAATCTCTCCTTGAAGTCATATGTGTTGACGCACCTGAATCCGCTAACCAAAGTTCTGAATCCTTGGCATCATCGGTGCCTGTTCTTGCGCTTGAGCCTGCAGCACCACCTGATGATTTCGATTGGCAATCCTTAGCAAAGTGCCCAACCTTATGGCATTTAAAACATTTCCGCCCTTGCTTCTTGTGAAATTTTCCGGTGCCTTTGCTGCCCTTAGCGACGAACGCAGTTGAATCATCCTTTTTGTCAGGCCGCATTTCTATCAGTCTGAGGCGTTCTATTAGCTTATTTACAGTTCTTTCATTTAAAGGAACTGACTCCCAGACACTCTTAAACTCAAAATACTTCTTCGGGAGTGTCGACATTATGCGACTCGTTAACAGAAGTTCTGGTAATTCTGTATTTACCAACTTCTTCAGCTCCTCGTTCAGCTCCCTGAAGTTTCGCTGAAGTCGAGCCACGAGTGTTGTTATGTCCTCTGTTGGGTCTTTCGCTCCGCTGAAAAATTGTTCCAGTATCCTGTCGACACGCTGGGTAGAGCTCTGCTCATAGACGGAGAGCAGTTTTTCCCACATTTGTGTTGCGCTCTCACATGTGGCTGTTATGTCCACATTTGCATCATTCATTGTACTCACGAGTATAAGTTGAGCCAATACATCAGCTTTTGTAAAAGCTTTCTTTTCAGCTTCGTACCTTGTACGATCTGCTCCCTCTTCTTTGGGTTCCACAGGTGGTAAGCGAATACCTTTCACAATATCCTGAACTTCATGATGTTTCAGAAATATCTCTATCTGACGCCGCCATCGGCTCCAATTGCTTGCACCCTCTAATTTGTCTATTTGAGTTTTTAAATCCATCTCCCGTCGTATGTGGTTGAAATTATAATTATAATTATACACGGCGCGCACACCACACGTAAACTAACCGAAACAAACTCGCGACTTTACGACAAAAATAAAAAACGCGTGGTCAATACCTAACCTCACAGTTTAAAACGTCTGGGCCCATAACCTGTTGAATTAAACACAGAGATATTTTGACCGTTGTGTATAATTAAGTTCATAAACACAGATACAAATAAATGATTCGGTATGACAATACACTTAAACTAATGTAAACTTTTGAACGAACTAACTTTACATGTTCATCTCTCGTCGTACATTACTACACAGTTGTGCCAACTTATACACATGTAAAAACACCAAACAATATACACAAATGAATATTTTGCATTTCATATAAAGTTAACAAGTATCAACCGATGCGATATGAACATCGTGAGATATGGCTCACTAAGGACATCTAGCGGAAATCGCAAAGAACTTTTAACATTATTATTCTTCATACTTTAAATTATGTAAAAAGGATACAACTTTGTTATTTATATGGTTATACTCTTCATGAACCCCAAAAAACATGCTTTTATAATATTATTGCGATTCAATTTTGATCAAAATAAATTTAGCAGCTTCATTATTGTCATCTCAATCTATTGTCTAAAGATTTGCAGTAGATTTTTCTGAATTGAGTGGATTACCACCGGTAAGGTAGGCAACTGTTAACAGTGACAATAATTTAAAACCAATAATTTAGTATTTAAATAAGGTAAGAAACTTAATTAATAACAATTTTCATTAGAGGCAACGAGAATAAAGGATTATGATAATTTAGAATGAAGGCAAGAGTGTTAAATTGACCAAAGATCATTTTAGATCTTGATATTGTGGTGGTACCATAGTACTTCATTGACATTCTTATATAACGTATATGTGATTGACTTTTTAGATCTTAATACTTTCTTAGCACCTTTCCTGAAACTTGATCTGTCCTCTGATATCACTGACACACTATCACGATTTAATTTTAAAAAATAAAAAACTTAACTATCTTTTTATTCAATAAATACAAAGCAATCAACATCAAAAAATATAAATTTATATAAAAAGGACTATTATATAATAATAAAATATAATTCTAATATTTTTAAATAAAAACAAAATAATATCACACCGGAAGTAAATATAAGACATATAAAAACATAATTTAATATTGTGTAAAATTTAAAACAGATTTTTGTAACTAAATTTATTAATAAAAAAAAAACGATTTATTTCTTAAATATTGAAATCTACTTTTCTTTGCTTGTTACTAATATTGTCAATATTAATATTCATATATCTATTAATATAACAGAGTTAACTCGGTCACTCTTTCTTGAAACATAGTGGCTCGCAGCCACGATTTGAATCTTTTTAGTGCAGAAAAACTTATTTCTGCAGAAGCAATGCTAACGAACAGAATACATAATATTTGTAAAACTATTTTTATGTTCAGTAAATGTAAGGGCCAAATTTTCTGGTAATTGTTTTTTTAGTTTATTTTTCTTTTGCCATTGCCATAAAAAAATAAATAAGCAGTATTAAAAACTAAAAGGAAGTGGGAAATAAAGAAATTCATGAGTACAAAAAGAGAAAGAGAAATTGACAGTCCTGAATATGGATTCCAAGGTTTCCAAATGAGTAATGGAGAATAGAAAAAGATAGAACAACAACAGGATACAAAAATAAAACAAATAAAGATGAAAACAAGGACAAAACTCACGGAGAAGGTAAATCTGAATATAGATAGAAATGGCAAAAAACTTCAGAAGGAATAAAAGAAGAGATCAGAAAACTAAAGAAAGAAATTAGTAATAAAGAAGAGTAGTGGGTGATAGAAAAGCAAGAGATGTTAAAAAGAATCGATAACCTGGAAACAAAGTGGAAAAGTAAGAACAGAAAATGAATAAAAAATAATATAGTAACAGGCTTAGCAGCAGAGACAAGCTAAGATGTCGAGAATTTCACATAGAGAAAAACAAATAATACGAGAAGAAGTTGGGACATGGGAAACAAAACAACAAATAATGACCTAGCACATGTAGAAAGATTCGTACAAAAAAAAAATAGAGAAATAGCAAGAGAAGAAAAAGCAAAAGGAAAGAAAATAAGAATATGATACCGAAAGATAACAATTAACAGAGAGGAAAATGGAACAAGAAAAAAGTTAAATACAATAAAAATGGGAATATTATTAGTATTTTATCCATAGCCTCTTTTGTGTTTTGGCATAATTCATTCATAGTTCTACCCTTAATACAAATATTTGTATCATCGGCATAATTATTGATTTTGTAGAAGCTCCCCTCATTTAATTTGAATAAATCGTTGATGTAGAGATTAAATAATAAAGGACCTAATATACTTCCCTGTGGTACCCCTCCTAAAATATTCAAGACTTCTGATTGCACTACTCCAGTATTTCTTTTTACTTCTACTATTTGTTTTCTCTCGGTGAGATATGAGTATAACCAATTATAGGCGACTCCTTTAAATCCCATTTCATGTAATTTAGAGAGTAGAAGTTTATGATTTATAGAATCAAAGGCCTTGGACAGATCAAGTAGTATCTCGCATGAAAATTGTTCATCCTCAAAAGATGAATATATGAAGTTAGTGAATTGGTAAATTGCCGTATTACAGTTTTTATTTTTTGTAAAACCATGCTGATTGATTGAGAGTATCTTATTTTTGTCTAAAAATGTTTTAATTTGCTTAACGATTGCGTATTCAAATATTTTTGAAAAGGTTGAAATAAGACTTATAGGTCTAAAATTACACATATTGTCGGGATCTCCGGATTTAAATAGTGGAATTACTTTAATTAGCTTCAGTTGTTTTGGAAATATACCATTCTGAAAAGATTTGTTTATTAAAAAGCATAATTCATCCGCAATCAGATCTATAGATTGTTTGACAACATATGAGGATATATTATCGATGCCACTACTATGTTTTAATGGCATATTTTGCACAATCGTTTTAACCTCATTAACCGATATTGGGTGCAAAAACATTGTGTTACATACTTTATCTACATTTATAGTATTATCCGCAGTGAATGTGTTTGTAATATTTGAAGCCGAGTTTATAAAATGTTGGTTAATTAAATTGTGGTACTGTTTTTTTGAGTTGGAGGCCATTGTTCCCTAATTGTGTTCCAAGCAGCTTTGCCTTTGTTTGATGACATTGCAATCTTTTTATTATAAAAATTATATCGATCTTTTTTTAAACTGGTATTATATTGCTGTTTATAAAATCGCAGGATGGGTTCGACTTCTGGTGAATGTTTAGCCACAATATCATAAACATTCAGTAATTCTTTTGTCTTATCAGAAATTGGAAAACTACTTTTCTTAGAATTATTTACGGATTTAAAGTGGAAACAATTGTTGAAGTGTTGCAGGAACCTTCCCATAAAGGCGCTGTATTGCTTATCAGCATTTGTATATGTGTACATATCTGACCATTGTTCTTTATCGTTCAAGGCCGTTTTAAATTTTTCTAAATTAATTTCTGAAAATATACGTTTATTCATTTTCTTATTATTATTTGCCCTAGTGAATGGAGAGCAGTTTATTACTTGGGCTAGATGATCAGAAAAACCCGTACTTGTTATTTGACATTTATTTATAAATTCATAATTAGTTATTATATTATCAATACATGATCCACCATTATTAAATATTCGTGTATATTCTTTTATTAAAAAAATACCACCATAAGATGCTATAAGTGTTTTAAAATTAGTAACAATTGAAATCCCCTGATATAAAATATTTGTTGTTGTCTGACATTAAAATATTCAATAGTAAGTCTAATTTAGCAAAAAAATTCTATATCTGCATTGGGCGGCCTATAAATACAAACAATAGTAATTTTTTCTGCTACTTGTTTTTTTGCCTCTATATCTACGCCTGTACACTCAAAATTTATTTTATTTTATTTATTGTGTTTTGATACCTGTGTTTCCCTCTGTTTATTACTAGCAGAATCAGAATAGCTTCTTTGGATTACAGAGTTCTGTTTAGAGGCTGAGGTGTTTTCAGTATTTTCCCACTTATTGGATTTAAGGGTTATGACATCTTTTTGCAGATTATTGATTAATTTAAATATTTCTGACAACTTATCCTCGACATCATTAGCTTTGTTATAAGTAGCATTGGCCGTGGTACATTTACATTGGCTTTGTTGTAACTTACGTTTCGGAAACTCCACTAGGCATACATCACAAATCCACTTAATATTCCTATATTCTTGAACGTTGGCTGTATTCCTTTTTAGTCCACACGAAACATGTAGTTTTACATCACATATGAAACACGTTAGACACTCCTCGGCTTCACTTATGTTGATTTCGCAAGATTTACACTTAGTAACAGACTTGGCAGACGCCATGTTTTGAATTAAAGTGAGTTAAAGTAACAAGACAAGCTGAAATAGGGAGCGACCACTACTTGGTAAAAATAGAAACATTGGTGCAGAAAACTTAAAGAGTAAGTAGTCGAAAACAATAATAAACTAAAATACAAAAAGCCAAAAATTGAAAAGAAAGAAACTAGGAATGAATACCAATCAAAAATAGAGAAAAAGACAAACAAAATAGAAGGAGCAGAAAGCAAAAAAGCAAATAGAAACAGAGGAAATAAAACAGGTGGTGGTCAGAAGAGGTAAAACAATTTGTAAAAACACAAAAGAAAATTGGAAAACTTTCATAAAAACAAGAAAAGAGTAGGATTACAAAAGACATAAAATAGCAAATAAAATAGTGGAACACAAAATCAAGATAGCAAAAAGACAATCCTGGGAGTAGTTCACAGAAAACCAAAAGTTATTTTACAACAGAATTAAACAAATGAGGAATAAAAGAACACTAAGCCAAACAAGTATAAAAGACAAACACGGAAATATAGTAACAGAAGAAACGAAGATATTAGAAAGATGGAAAGAATACTTTAACGAAATAACCGAAACAGACCATAATGGAGATGAAGAAGGGAAACAAATGGAGGAAACAACGAAATAACAATCGAAGAACTGGAGGCAGCAATCATGAAAATAAAACTAGGAAAATCTCCAGGTATAGATGACATCCTAGCCGACATGATGAAATATATGGGTGAAAGGGGAAGGAAGAATTCTTGGAAATAGTAAGAATCACAAGATAACCGAGGAATTGAACGAGCGAATTAAAATACCCATACACAGAAAAAAATGTGACAGCTACAGGGGTATCACACTTAAAATATTGACTGCATCATTATAAATTGTTTAAACGATGTGGCAGTATTTTTCCTCTTATTGAATAAAGATACAGTTATTAGCGTAAGATTTATCCATTTACTCAAAGTTTTCGTGTTTTGCCGTATTTCTAAAATTATCGGACCGATTTTTTTTAAAAAACGGAGCAATATTTGCAAAAGATTCCGTTTAGATGATTAGAAAACATTAAATTGTCGTAAATGTTTTTCACACAAGTAATATTTAACATCCTTTCCTCCTTTTTTATGTTTAGAATAGGATAACACAAAAGTATTTGGTTTCCATTTATAATTTAAAATTTCTCAATTTCATCAACATTAACATTACTAAATTTACATTGATATAGTTAAATGTAAATTTCAACGTTATCAGCATGTTGTATGCTCCTTTTTCTCTTGCTGGGAACAACCTAATGAAGATCCTGAAGATTCTCCTCTGTAAATGTCGATGCAGATGTGGATGGATGATTTAAATTGACAGTTGAAGAATCGTCTTTTTTTTCAAGTTTCTGAACAAATGAATCCAACGTCGAATCGATTTTTATTTATTAATTTAATTAATTAAAAACAAAAATCAGGAATAAATTAATTTAAAAGAATGCATATATTATTCTTAATCAAAAATGCCTTATGTATAATTGATTGAATTATAATAAATTGGTAATTAGTCAATTAAAAATTTAGGATTTATATGCGACGTGCAAACAGTTTCCGTTTCTATCTTTTACATTTAAACCAAGTAAGACAAGAAATATTGAAAATTGAACTAAGAAATATGATTCGCGCTCTCTTAATGTAAAACAATGTAACGATTAACGATACCAAAGAGAAGAATAGTATCAATATATGTCGAGTATTATTAGAAAAGGGAATCCCCTGTGTAAAGGAAGAAAGTCATCACGGTGCTTGCGTAGATAACTTTAATTTGTGTACATAGCCTGTCTGTTTTGGAAAAATGCACTGTCATAGATCGCTGACTAAATTCACCAACACTTAACTTGTTTGTTTGAAATATTAGTAATTTTTAAGAATAAAAAAAATAAGCGAACGAATAATTCTTAGGGGGGGTAATTACTCAATTACCTCCCCTGAAACCGCCCCTGCAAGTCACCATCCGCTTTAAAATGGATCGATTCCGTCACGTTTCAGCAAAAAATCTCAGGCATCATTTTGGCCCAAAAAGCTTCAACTTGAGACCAGCCCCATGCAAATGGTTCCAAACGGTTTTCTGGCTAATCTTCAGTTCTTGGACAATGGAATAAATGCTTACATATCGGTACAACTCGACCATTTTCATGATTTTATCAAATTTTACCACAGCGTGACTTCATCTTCAAAGTCCATTTATCAGAACGGAATCGTTGGAGCCACCATTTGGCTATTGTATTGGGTCTACAAACAGCACTTATTTTTTTTTTGTCGTCGTGGTATTGAAATATCTATCGAATTTTCTCTTTTTTAATTCCATTTTGGAACGCTGTAACACACAACTGGCTTGACCAAACACAAAATCGAAGAGCTTGTTTGATGTGTAATGTCTCATTTTTTTAAATTTTGTTATAGAAGAGAGGAAATTTTCAAAAGACACCCCGTATAAACGGGGTTGTGTCGGATTCACAACCTCCTGGTGTGCCTACCGACTAAAACCTCTCTCCTGGCTGTTGTAGGCGGATATGCCTCTTCAGCCTGGAATGGTGGGGAATTTATGGATGCGTAAAATTAGGAAACTACGTTACCGTAGTGATGATGGAGCCTCGTTTAGAATCCTCTGGGCTACGTCGGGGAGGTCCTCGGCGCAGCTCAGTAATCGGATCGCGAGGTCGGGCTTTTTGGATTTTGGATTAGGGCGGCATTTTGGCGAGGATAGAAGGAGTTTGGCGGTAGGGCTGTCCTTCTGGAGGGCTCTGGAGGTGAAGCGGCCGGCTCTGGAGGCGATTCGCTCTTCTATCGGCGTTAATTCGGCGAGATCTTCACTGGAGGCCTTCACTAGGGTGCTCGTAGAAGAGACAGAAGCATCTCCGAATGATTCGTCTTTCCAGGCTGGCCAGCTTGTCGATGGTGTATTGCGCTGCATTGATGATCTGTGGGGTAAAATGTAAGTTTTATATGTGTGAATGAGCGTCTTGAGCTGGCAACCGCTCATGCGAGCGGTTAGCCCCCCAATTAGTTTGAGACGTTTGCGAACGGAAGTGATTATGTGATTGATGATGGAGGTGTGTTTAAGGGATTGCAAGAGGATAAAGCCAAGATATGTGATCTCGTTGGCCGGTTTTATGCGACGTCCCCAAATGGTGACAGACGGGAATGTGTCGTAACCTCTTGCTTTTCGTGGATGGTGGAAGATAATGGATTGCGTTTTGGAAGTTTTGAGGTAGATTCTCCATTTACTGATCAAGTTTTCAGCTAGGAGGATGTAACTCTGCAGGTGTTTGGCCGCGGCTTCCGGCGTTGAAGCGGTTGTCCAGAACGCCGTGTCGTCCGCGTATTGCTGCATTGTCGACTGGATTGCTTTCAGCTTGAAGACTGGTGTGTAGGGAAATCTGCAACATAAATATTAAATAGAGTAGGTGAGAGCACTGAGCCTTGTGGGAGGCCGGCCCGTGGCGTAAACGCATTGGAGTTGGCCTTCCCGCAGGTGACCGTGCACTTTCTATCATTTAGGAAGCTGGCAATGATACGTTGCAGTTGGCGAAGGAATCGGTAGTCCTTCGGCTTGTACAGGAGTCCGCTGTGCCATACGGTGTCGAACGCCTTTTGGAAATCCAGGAAGACGCCGTAGCAGATGCGATCGTTGTTGATGGCTCGAGTGGCATCGTGCAGCAGATGGATTGCTGGATCGCAGGCGGATTTTCCTGGTCTGAAGCCTGATTGATGAGGAGGAATGATGTTGTTCTCATCCCAGAAGGCGTTGATTCGATTGAGTATGATTCTCTCGAACGCCTTTCCGATTCCGTTCAGGAGAGAGATTGGCCGGTAGGAGCTGACGTCGTCGGGTGGTTTCCCACGTTTGTGAAGCATGATTATCTTCGCCGTTTTCCATGGAACAGGAAAGTGGCCGGCGGACAGGCACGCGTTGAATAAATCAGCGATGTATTTCGTGGCAGATGGAGGCAGCTGTATAAGCACGGCGCGACCGATCTTTTCCGGGCCAGCGGCGGAGTTTTTTGCTTTTTTGAAAGCATCCATGACTTCGTCAGCGGAGATGAGGTTGTCATCGGTGGAAGCCGGAATTTGGTTATCGCAAGTTGCAGGCGGAAGGACTGGAAGCCAATTGTAAATGACGCGTTGCCTATGGTTTTCGTCGAAGTTCGGATCCTCGGCGGTGTTGAAAGCAGATTCCAGGGAGTTGGCGAAGGCTTGTGCTTCCTCTTCCTCATCCTCTGGAGGGCGGCCGTCGATGCGTAGACGGCTCGTTCTGGCGTGTATTTGGCTGGTGAGGACTTTGAACTTCTTCCAAAATTTGGCGCCGTCTTTGTAATTGAGGTCCGCTGTCGCTTTTTTCCATGAACTTTATTCTAGCGTTGAGCCGGTTTCACTCCGTTTTCACCGCAGCATCGCCTGTCGCTTTCCATTGTCTGAAAAGGTTCCTTTTCTCTTTGATAAGTTTAACAATTGCTGGTGGTAGGACAGGAAGATTGATGCACACGCGGCGAGTTGGAATGGCGGCCGACGCTGCGCTCAAAATGATCTCCGGCAGGCGGCGTGCAGCTTCTTCGATGTCTCGAATGGAATTGAAGTTTGTGTTCGGCAGCGTTTCCTCGATGGTACGTTGAAATAGGTTCCAGTCGGCTTGCTTCATGGTGTTAATCATTTTAAATTCCGGAGGAGGTCTTCTTGGCTTGCCAAGGAGACAGGAGGTTAGGAGTGGAATGTGATCGCTGGTGATGCTGGTGCCGTGATAGGCGTAGTTTTGAAAGTGGCGTAGGAGGGAGATTGTGATGAGGATATGATCGATGGTAGAGGAGGATTGACCTCTGACGAATGTTGGTGAGTCACTGGGAAGCCTGTGCAGTAGTGATGACGATAGTAAATCGACGAGTAGCGGACCGCGGGTGTTGCTTGATGGAGAGTCTAGCGTGTGGTGTGAGGCGTTGAGGTCGCCTAAGATGATTGCCCTGGGTGTGTCAGCGATGAGGTGGAGCCAGTTGACTGGAAAAGGTCCGCGTGGGTTGATGTAAATTGAGTAGATGATGATTTCGCCGATCGGCGAGGAGATGGCTATTGCACAGGCGGTGACGTTGTCTGGAATGGAGTGTTCGATGATGTGTGGACGAGCGCTGACGATGTTGTTGCGCCATAGCAGTGCTGTTCCGCGTTTGTTATCATTCCGGTGAATGCTGTAGCCAGCAATGGTAGTGCTATGGCATTCCTGGATGTTCGTTTCTTGTACCGCTAAAATGTCCACGTTGTCGGTGTGAAGGAGGTTGTTGATTAGTTGTTTCTTGTTACGCCATCCGCACAAGTTGGCCGTTCCCAACTTGATTTTACTCATCGGAGGTCATCTTCTTCTCTTGCAGCATCGTCCATGTATAGTGGATTTTATTGCCACTATATGAGATCTTGATCTCGGAGATGTGCGTTTTCTTCGTCAGGCTGGCGAAGAGTTGGGCAATTTCGGGCCGTCTGTCCGGGAAAAGGTTTAACAGAGCTGTGACGAGTAGCTCTGTCGTGCTTTCGTGGACTGGCTCGGTAGGGCGCGCCCGGACGACTGGCGCGGTGGCTTCTGGGGAGGTTGCTTCCTTCGGGCGCTTCGGGCATTTTAGGGAAAATGCCGAGTGGTCCGGTGAATCGCAGGTTGCACACTTCCTGGCTTCGGAAGTGCATTTGGCGGCTGTGTGACCTTCGGCGGCGCAGGTGCTGCAAGTTGGTGGTGATGGGCAGGCGTCTTGTGTGCCGTGGAATTTGGCACACAATTGGCATTGGCGTGGTGCAGGGGGGGGGGGCTGGCTTGCTCGGCTCGGTCCTGAAAACGTGGTTGAACAATTTCAGGCCTTCGTTAAGCCGGCGGTCGAGGCTTTTTTCGCATGACGTCAGTATGCGAAAAAGGGGTTTATTTTTTTGTCTAGAGATTATTCTCCATGTGCGGATGCAGGCGAGTCCGGCGTCGTTGGCAGCCTCCATGATCTCCTCCTCAGTGACGTCTAGCGCTATGCTTCCAATGTGATTATGTCCTCATTCTGAGGAATCTCCAGTGCGGTGCTGAACACCTTTACTGATGTATTTTTCTATTTTTTCGTCTAGCGCTATGCCGGTGATCACCGCAGAGTATATCCGGCTGGACGGACGGGGAGCAGAAGACTTGGGGGCGTGGCCAAGGATCGTGATCGGTTCGCCGACCAGCGACGGCAGCGCCGTCTTGAGGGTTGCCGACCAATCACTGGAATAATGCTTGATCGTGGCCGAATTTCCGTATATGGATAAGGAGGCGATTTCCTCCTTAGCTTTAGGAACTTGCAAAAGGAGCTTGTTGAGGCTCCTGTAGCTTTGTAGAGGCTCTGGTAACGGTTCAATTCTGGTTGCAAAGGTTTTTTCGGCTTTTCCGTGGAGGCCGAGGATGTGCTTGCCGTTGTGGCTGGTGGTGGCTTTTTTCTTGCGCGGACGGTTTGCCATTCGTCGTTGCAGTCGTTAGCTGGTGGAGGTGGTGTCATGATCGGTGCTGATGTCGAAATAGGTGCAGATGTCGTAGACGGTGCTGATGTAGTCGTGGCGGAAGGGGCTGTGGCGAGCCGCATGATTGGAACTTGTGACCTGGAGGTCACTTTTGACGGCTTCTTAGGGGCTGGTTTCGCTGGTGGCGTCGTCGACGCCTTCCTTTTGGAGGTGGAGGGGGGCATTGTCTGTGTCCGTTGAGGGAGACTGGACGGACAAGCCGTCTGCTGTTCCCTAATATCCGGACATAGACAGGATGTGGAAGAGGAAAAACACTAGAGTGTCGAGGGAGAACCGGACGGGCAAGCCGTCAGCTGTTCCCTAATTCCACTCTGAGTGTTTAAGGTAGAGAAAAGGTGGTGCGCTGGTTTCTTCTTCGTCTTCGTGGTCGGTAGAACAGGTCCGTCCTGTTCGGTGGTTCGATCTCGAGTCGATGTCTCATTTAAAACGCCGTTTAGTATCAACCGATGCGATATGAACATCGTGAGATATGGCTCACTAAGGCCATCTAGCGGAAAACGCAAAAAACTTTTAACATTATTATTCTTCATACTTTAATTGTGTATAAAGGATACAACTTTGTTATTTATATCGTTATACTCTTCATGAAACCCAAAAAACATGTTTTTATAATATTATTGCGATTCAATTTTGATCAAAACAATTTAACAGCTTCATTTCAATCTATTGTCTAAAGATTTGCAGTAGATTTTTCTGAATTAAGTGGATTACCACCGGTAAGGTAGGCAACTGTCAACAGTGACAATAATTTAAAACCAATAATTTAGTATTTAGATAAGGTAAGAAATGTAATCAATAACAATTTTCATTAGAGGCAACGAGAATAAAGGATTTTGATAATTTAGAATGAAGGCAAGAGTGTTAAATTGATCAAATATCAAATTACCATAGTATAGTCACTCACAAACTATTTAAAGAACATTCAATCATTTTTAGTTCATTTTACAGAAAGAAATACGTTCAAACTAGTGTTGCTTTGATAGCCTTGCTATTTTGTAACAAGCAAATTATTTTTGTATCATTCAATGTCTGCCGAAGTATTAGTTAGAGAAGTAGTTGTTTCAAAAGTGATTTGTTGTGTAGTCTTAATAAGACTCATTTGTTGTAGATTTTACGAAAATATTTTCGTGTTTTTTCTAATTATTAGTGAATTTTCTACAACGTAAAGGACTTATATATTTGTATGATCAAAGATCATTTTAGATCTTGATATTGTGGTGGTACTATAGTACTTCATTGACATTTTTATATAACGTATAGATGATTGACTTTTTAGATCTTAATACTTTCTTAGTACATTTCTTGGAACTTGATCTACCCTCTGATATCACTAACACACTATCACGATTTAAAAGTCGGAATCGTCATGTCTTGGTAGTACTCTAACCTGCAATATGATCTTGTTTTTTTTAGTAAAATTTTAGCTGCTGGCAAACAATTTTACTTTAGAATTTCAACAGATTTTTAATTATTATTATAATATTATGATTAATAATGATTGTAAAATCGAAACACGTGTCAGGTAACTGAAAAATAAAAACATGGAGCAGAACAAGCGTTTAAATATATATTATTTATTATATTATATTATAATAGCCTTGCTATTTTGTAACACGCAAATTGTATCAAATTTGTATCATTCAATGTCTGTCGAAGTAGTTGTTTCAAAAGTGATTTGTTTTTGTAATCTTAATAAGACTCATTTGTTGTAGATTTTACGAAAATATTTTCGTGTTTTTTCTAATTATAAGCGTTTAAATTTTCCAAAGAAACTTTTCATTTGTTTTGATGGATTTTTCATTTTTTTTAGAATGTTTTTAAACGTTTTTCTAATTTTCAAATTTTTCTTAAGAAACTCCATATATTTTTTTATAAAATTCAACCATATTTAGAAAAATTTTACAAAATTTGTAACTATCTTGATTAGAACTAAAAAACACTTGGTTTGTTTTACAGAAAAAAGTTTTTAACTGTTTGGTAATACATTTTTGATAACGTTTTCCCAATTTCAACTATTCCTAAGCATATTTTTTTATACTTTAAACTGTTTTTAAAAATTTCAAATGATTTTCTTAGAAAACAAAATATTTTTTGGAAATAAATACAATCATTTTAGGTTATAGTATTTTTTTAATATACTTAATTAATTGCTCACTTAACCCGTGGTGAAACATTTTTGAAATATCTTGATTAGAAATTAAAAATACTTGGTTTGTATTTTTATTTTTTTAACTGTTTTGTTATATATTTTGAATTAAAGTTCAATTGTTTTTTTTGAACAGCCATCTTTAAGTAAGTTTTCAAGTGTCTTTTAAGGCTTTTACTGTTTTGTCATAACCTCTCAATTGTTTTTTTTTTTATATAAAATTGAAACTTTTTTTAAGGATATTTTTAAATTATTTCTTTTAAAGTTTTTAATTAATTTAAAATATTTTTAACTGTTTCCCTTTTTAATAAAAATGTATTAAGGTCCCTTATTGTGTATTATTATTATTTATTTATCCAACATACTACAAAAGATTTTAATATATTGTAGAAAATTAACAAATAATGTTTTTGTGTTTTTCTAATTATTAGTTTCCTTTTGTGTAAAACTTCAACTACTTTTTTCAACACGTTTACAACCATTTTACTTTGTATTTTTTCGATTGTTTGATTTTAGTTTTTTTTTTTGTCAACAGTTTTTCATTTGTTTTTTTGTTAATAAAATCGAAACAATTCATAGGTAATTTTTTATAAAATAATTTGTAAGGATTTTTTCTTAATAATTATGAATATTTTTTTGTGAAACCTGTTCAAGAGTATTTTTAAATGTTTTTTAATTGTTTGTAACAGATTTTCAATTGTTTTTTTGTATAAAATTTTAGCTATTTGTAAACAATTATTTCTTAGATTTGTTTTTCATTCTAAATTATAAGTTTTTAACTGTTTATTAACAAAATGTCAGGGCAGGTTACATTTGTTTTTCAACTGTTTTATTTTTTAAAGTGTTTTCAATCAGATTTTCAATTGACTTTTTTGATAACATTCGAAAAAAAAATTTAATAAAATAATTTTCTAGGGGGATTAATTAATATAGAATTTAATTCATCACAATTTTCAAGGGTTTTTTCTTAACAAATATCAATGTTTTCTGTTGTAAAATTCAACTGTTCAAGATTTATTTAATTTATTTTTATTTAAACTTTATTAACGGAAAGACCTATTATACAGAAATAATAAATACGGTTAGATATAACAACAACAAAATAAACGTATCGAAGAACTAGAGTAATTACAAATAAATAGTAATTATTTACACTAGATTAATTCTACGTAACCCCCTTTTGAAATTAATTAAATTAATAGTAAATTATTATTATTTTAAAAAGTCAATCAAAATATTACCATAAAAGTGCCATTTATTGTCTAAGCGTTGCACTAGATCCCTGTTTAAGTGAATAACCACCGACAAATCAAAGGAACTGTTAACAGCGACAAAAAAAGTTAAAGTTTTGTAGGAATTCTTGTTCTCTATAGGACTGATTGCATATAAGTATTTACTCATTCTTTTTAATTGAAATGTATTTATTAATTTAGTTACTAATGACTTAACCCGAAATCCTTAAAAATAGAAATAAATAAAATAAAAACAATTGGTATTAATAATGGTTATTATAAAACATAATTGTTGCTTTTAGGAAAGTTTTATTGCAAATTTCCTTCTTAGTCAATCTTATTCAACTATTTAAGAGTATTAAAACATATTTTTTTTTTTTTTAATTTCAATTGTTTTTAATAAACTTTCAATTGTTTTTAGTAAAATTTCAGAAATATTTTGAATATTTTTAAACGATTTTCTTATTCAGCTGTTTTAAGAGAATTACCTTTTTTGCAATTTTTCAATTGCTATTGACAATTTTTTATTAAAATTCCATCTTATATTTCTAAGTTTAAAAATGTTTTTTTAAGATTTCATTTGTTTATTAGCGAAATTTCAACTGTGTTTTTTTTGGTAAATATGTTTTATCAGATCTTCAATTCAACTGTTTTTGTTTTTGGGTAAAATTAGAACAATTAATTGTTTTTTTTATAAAATAATTTCTTTGATTTGTTTTTCTTGAAAATTTCGCTTACACGATTATGAAAATTTTTCCATTGTTCTCGTTTCGAGCAATTCATAATTATTTATTTTAATTTGAACTATTGTATGGGAATTATTATTGCAAATTTTTAATCTTCAATTGTTTAATAGACTTTCAATTGTTTTTAGTAAAATTTTAAACAAATTTTGATTTAATAATGTTTTTAAACGTTTTTCTTTGAAAATTTGGAAAATTTTCAATTGTTTTTGTTTGTTTGTGTTTTTGAAATGTTTTTAGTTAGTAGTATTTTGTAGCTTTCAACTGTTTTTTAGAAAACCTTTAAATGTTTCTTTCAGGAAAATTTTCAATAGTTTATTACAAATTTTCAACCTTCGATTCTAGGAAATCTTATTCAACTGTTTTAAGAGAATTTTTATAGAAACTTTTCAATTGTTTTTCTTACAGCGAATGTGTTATTATTAAGACTATTTGTCGAGTAGTGGAATCATACAATTACCATTTGTTTAATAAGGTTATGAATAACTGTGACTTTCATAATAATTGTTTCGCAAATTTATTACCAATTTATTCATGACTATATTAAATAAATAATAATTTTTGTTTTTTTTTGTTTTAGACCCAACATTCTTTGAACAAACTGCTGGAATGGGAGAACAGCTACCTGTACCACAAGCTGGGCCTCCACTGGCGGCTATCGAAACAGCACTGCGATTCCTCATCGATGATGGAGTACGTCGTCCTCATAGAATTCCTACCAAAAATACCCATCTACCGGCCCGACTAGCACCCGCTGAACACAGTTATAAATATTTATGTAAATAATTGCATTGTTATTATCTAGTAAGGGCTTTTCAATTACTTATTTACATATTTTTGTGTATATAAGTTAAATGTGATAACTACATATAATAATGAAACGTATGATTTAGCTTAAACGACGGGAATAAAAAAAAGGGACGCTCTGGACAAAGAAAAACATGGTTGTATAATTTGTGAAGTGCTTTCGTTCGGGGTATGCGTTAATTAGGCACTAATTAGACCCAATGTACCCGCTCTGATGCATCGATCGCAGCAAGTTTTTATTACATTATTTAATTATTATTACTAGTGATTGATTAGATTCATTGCTTGCTCCAAAATATACAACGCATGTATCCAAACATTGTATAGTTCTGAAGAGGTAATTGAAACAGATGATATTTTATAAGAAATGTGCAATATATTTTACAGTAAATATCCACTTTAACCTGATCAATGTTATATACATACATATATTATATATAGCGTAAATCTAGTTACGTTTCTTTATGTAAATATCGTTTTAGAACAAAATGAACTAAACTCATTTAACTTCTCGAATGGTTGATTATATTTTTAATGTGTCAATGTTATTATCCGAGGTAACGGGCTTGTTTTGATATAGAATGTACCTGAAATACGATTATTCCGACTTTCTCTGTTTGGTCCGTTGAAAATGTAATTGACATTTCTAGAAGATATATTGATTAATCCAATTGAAATATAGTTTATTTAATTTTAAATTTCTATCCTAGGTTAAGTAATCAATTGTTTATTTGTTCTTTCCCTAATACTTAAACAATGGAGTTGAGTATCTGTTAATTCAGTTTAAGACTTGAGAATGTTTTAGTTTATATACGTAGCAAATATTATTCCGTCCACTTGAAATTGTTTATTAATTAATTACGTAATAATGATAATTGCTTTCATGTTAAAAAGACAGTTTATACTATCGGTATAAATTTGAAGTTAATTTCATAAAGACAGACAATGAAAGGTCTTGTTATTTATGTAGAAAAGAACAATGCACTGACGTAATAATATAGATTAAATATTCACACAATAATAATAGTTATAATAATAAATTAATCATCGTTGTCCGCTTATATTGTGAACAATTTCAAGTGTAAGAAATAATACGTTCTTTAGTATCAACGAAATGCTGTTTCGTGTTAATTTAATCAGGTAGTTATACGTATTTTAGTGTTCCATTTTTTGAGAAAAATAATTGTTATTTATTGTCTTTATTTCGTGTCTTTCAGGAATAGATTGCATTATTTTGTTTATATTATTCTCAAAAAAAAAAAAATTGTATCTACAGATTTCTATTATGTTGGGGTCATATTTTAATTAGTTTAAAAACGGAGTGGATTTTCTAAACGAATTTAATACTACTCCAAATTTCACCAGTTTGAATTTGCTGAGGTTTTTAAGTATTGCATTAAAGGCACCTAAATGAGGGGGAAGAAGCGGTAACTTCCTTTTTAATTCTGTAGAATTTTGATACTGAAGTGGAAATATGGTGCCTGAAACTTCCCACTTATAAGCACTTTTAATGTTCAAGCTAATTCTAATTACGAGCCTCTTCGATTTATTTTATTGAGTCTAATACATTTTCTAATTATAGTTTATATTATTTGATATTTTTACTGATGGATAATTCCATTTTTTTTTTTAAATTCTTGTTTACGTTTTTATTTACCCTAAAGAAATGGCATCACAATTACGAAAATGTAGTTAGTTAAGCTATTACTCTATTTACCCTATTATTGTTAATTACAAATTTTCAAGCTTTTGAAGGATTATCCACAAAAAAACGGTTATTTTTTTCACTTTGTTATTTATTGACTGTGAAAGTCAATAAAAAACAATAACCGATTCTTAAATGTTGTCGTCATTTACTTGGTGGTAAATTTTGACTAAAATTAAATAAAACACTTTTCACTTTTTAAAACTTTATGTTTGATAATTGAAACTATAGTCACAGTCAATAAATAACTATTAAAAACAAAGTGAAAAGTGTTTTATTTAATTTTATTCAAAATGTACCTCCAAGTAAATGCCGACAGCATTTAAGAATCGGTGATTTTGTTTTTGTAATGCTTTTCACCACTCCTGTTAAATGTTTGTCTTTAAATAATGCGCCTATTTGTTTAGTGATATAAATTTTTCTCGAATTTTTGCATTTAGAAAGGTTTTCAATGTTTTTCCACTGTTCAATTATTATCTATAATTTATAGTGTAATCAATGATTAATTACTTTTCAACCTTAACGGATTGTGTTTTCTGTTATCAATATTTTATGCTAATAATTATTTATGATTTTCTAACAATTGTTTATGATTTTTGCTATCAATATTTTATTTGTACACTTGAGTATAATGAAGAAGGAGCCACAATTATTCCGTTTCATTACTTTATTTAAAATTACACGTGACTATAGTTTCAATTAACAGCTCACGTGTAATTTAAAATAAAGTAATGAAACGTAATAATTACGGCTCCTTCTTCATTATACTCCAGCATATCACAATTAAATATATAAATAATTTATAGCAAAAATCAAAAACAATTGCTGAAAATAATTGTTTCTGTACAAAATATTCTTTCTACTATGAATAATTTATTGTAGATATCTGATTTCTGCAATTATAAATTTATAGTTTCTGTCATCGATAAATGACCCCAGCATGTTAGAATAATTTTGTCATTGCCAACGATTTTTGTTTTACAGACCTAATCGCTTAAATTTACGTTCGTGTCTGTAATAGGTCGTTATCAACTTAATTAACCCGTGGGAGGAAGTAAACACCAATGTTTTAAGTTTAAGTAATGATTTGTTCGGCAGTTGTAATTTCAAGAAAATATAAAATGAAACCCCCCATTTTTGTTTGTTGTATACTTATAATCCTAAATTAATCAATCCTATCCTTTTTATAGATGCTGCATTAATTCCATAAATTAAGGGAGAAAGTACTGGAAATCCCAATAAATAAAGAGAAAAAAGTGAAGAACGAAAATAATGAAAAGTTGTAGGACCTTCAGAGAAAATTCTCACAATTTGGAAGGTAATTACTGAAAAACTTTCATAAAGTAAAATATTAAATTTTAAAATTTTAGGGGATGAAACAAGAAGTGTTGAAAAATTTTTAAAAATTGAATGAAAAAATGTAGAAATCTAAAAAATATATTTTTTTAATTAAAAAAAAATATATTTCTTGAATTAGTTCGTGGTAACTTTACATTGAAACAAAGCAAGCGTAAATTGTGTTTATTTAAAAAAAATCTGGAAAATTCTATAACCCTCAAATTTAGAAAATTAATAAAAGAAGAAACATTGTAAAAATTTAAGAGAAACAAAGTTAAAAAATTTTGATAAATTAAAGAAGTGTTGGTCAATACTTAAAAATTAAAAAACCTAATTTTTTAGAAATCCCAAAGAAAAAAATTGTTTAAAAATCCTAGCACACTTGAAAAAACTTAAGAAATGCTGAAAAATATCCTCGAAAATTCCTAGGAGATAACGTAGGAAAGGATAAAAAAACAGCAAATTCCGAATATCTTAAAGAAAATTGTCATAAATTAAAAAAAAGAATCTCTAGAAATTTAGAAGAAAAACTGTTTGAAAATTAAGATAAAGCGAGAAATGTTGGACAAAAAATGCTAAACATTTTAGAAATGGCATAGAAAAAAAAATTATTTGAAAATTCTATAACACTCAAAGAAAATTATAACAAATTATGGGATAATTCTGATAAAATAAAATAAGAAATGCTGAGAAAATGCTAAATTGAAAAAAATACGCCAGAAATTCGATAAGACACAAAATGAAAGATCACAAAAAAGGGATTGAAAATTCTAGAGTACTGTAAAAAAATTCTAGAAACCTTAAAAAAACAATTTGGAAGAAATTTGCGCGAAAATTTTCACAAAGTAAAAGAAGAAAACCTAGGAAAAAATCCAAATATTTTATTTAGGTAGGGTGCCTCTATCCCATCCTCCAACTTCTAAATAATTAATAAGTTTTTTTACTAAATACCAGTTTGATTGCAATCAGATTTACACCAGATTTAACATACAAACCTTTCTCTTCTTTTTTTTTCCTCAGGAACCCTCCTTTATAATTTAAAATTGGAGGGTAGGATAGTGGCCACCCACCCACCCCACATATATAATGAAACTAAAGCTACAATAGTGCTATAAAGTCATTAACCACATCTACATGAGTTTTGTTTTTGTTTCAGGGAATTAAAACAGCTATAATGGAAGAATTTAAACTGTATATGTAGGGTGGGTGGGTGGCCTCTATCCCACCCTCCAACCTCTACATCATACACAATTGTTTTGTTGAATACCAGTTTGATTGCAAGCAGATTTACACAAGATTTAACATACAAACCTTTCTTTTTTTATTATTTTTTACCTCAAGGAACCGTCGCTTATAATTTAAAATTAGAGGGTGGGATAGTGGCCACCCACCCACCCTACATATACAATGAAACTAAAGCTACAATAGTGCTATAAAGTCATTAACAACATCCACATGAGTTTTGTTTTTGTTTCAGGGAATTCAAACAGTTACAGTGGGAGAATTTAAACTGCATATGTAGGGTGGGTGGGTGGCCTCTATCCTACCCTCCAACCTCTACATCATACACACTTGTTTCTTTGAATACCAGTTTGATTGCAAGCAGATTTATACACAAACATTTAACATACAAACCTTTCTCTTCTTAATTTTTT
The DNA here is from genome assembly GCA_963969525.1 of Ontholestes murinus. NCBI lineage: Eukaryota > Metazoa > Arthropoda > Insecta > Coleoptera > Staphylinidae > Ontholestes > Ontholestes murinus. The sequence continues at coordinate 41,386,561 of OZ018399.1, read as the reverse complement.
TCCTCAGGAACCCTCGCTTATAATTTAAAATTGGAGGGTAAGATAGTGGCCACCCACCCACCCTACATATACAATGAAACTAAAGCTACAATAGTGCTATAAAGTCATTAACAACATCTACATGAGTTTTGTTTTTGTTTCAGGGAATTAAAACAGTTACAGTGGGGGAATTTAAACTGCATATGTAGGGTGGGTGGGTGGCCTCTATCCCACTCTCCAACCTCTACATCATACACACTTGTTTTGTTGAATACCAGTTTGATTGCAAGCAGATTTACACACAAACATTTAACATACAAACCTTTCTCTTCTTAATTTTTTTCCTTAAGGAACCCTCGTTTATAATTTAAAATTGGAGGGTAAGATAGTGGCCACCCACCCACCCTACATATACAATAAGACTTAAGTTACAACTGTGCTGTAAAGTCATTAACAACATCTACATGAGTTTTGTTTTTGTTTCAGGGATTTAAAACAGTTACAGTGGCGGAATTTAAACTGTATATGTAGGGTGGGTGGGTGGCCTCTATCCCACCCTCCAACCTCTACATCATACACAAGTGTTTTGCTAAATACCAGTTTGAATGCAAGCAGATTTACACACAAATATTTAACATACAAACCTTTCTCTTCTTAATTTTTTTCCTCAGTAACCCTCGCTTATAATTTAAAATTGGAGGGTAAGATAGTGGCCACCCACCCACCCTACATATACAATGAGACTTAAGCTACAATAGTGGTATAAAGGCATCAACAACATCTACATGAGTTTTGTTTTTGTTTCAGGGAATTAAAACAGTTACAGTGGGAGAATTTAAACTGCATATGTAGGGTGGGTGGGTGGCCTCTATCCCACCCTCCAACCTCTACATCATACACAATTGTTTTGTTGACACCCAGTTTGATTGCAAGCAGATGTACACTAGATTTAACATTCATATCTTTCTTTTTTTATTTCTTTTTCCTCAAGGAACTGTCGCTTATAATTTAAAATTGGAGGGTAGGATAGTGGCCACCCACCCACCCTACATATGCAATGACATTAAAGCTACAATAGTGCTATAAAGGCATCAACAACATCTACATGAGTTTTGTTTTTGTTTCAGGGAATTAAAACAGTTACAGTGGGAGAATTTAAACTGCATATGTAGGGTG